>JAVJIF010016763.1:0-103912 GCA_038442645.1 Agave tequilana | reverse complement strand
GCATAATCGCCCATCCATCCTCCCATGGATGGTAGGGGTTTCAAAAATAAATTTGAAAATGTAGTTTTGTTTGAAAATCACTACCAAATTGAAGAATACGAACTAGTCAAAATGAAAAAACTTGTTAACTAGTGCGAAATCCTTCAAGTAAGGAATAAACTAAAAATAATTTTCATAAAACATGAAATCCACATGATAATCAACACTCTAATTCAATTAGGCATAAATATGACTCATGAATACAAAACATGAGCAAGCAATAAATGTGAGTGTACAAATAAAGTGTGAATATCATAATCATGAAAATATTCAATTAAGCTCAATTATTCCTTAAATATAGAAAACACGAAAATCATCAAAACTGATTTAACCTTCATGGCATATGTATGTCTAATACAAACTAAAGTATACATACATATCCAAAACACAACGAGTCCACAAGTGTATATGCATGAAGGCACGTGGCTCAAAAGGATAAACATGTATATCTAATAATTTGGACAAGATAGACATATACATGAAGTTAAACAATTAAACACAAAATCAAGAAAAACTTCACCAAAACAAATTTCATTTCATGGTATATGTATGAATTGTCAACACAAGAAGTATACATACATATCCCTAAACACAATTGAGTCCATATATATAGATTTGCATGAAAGGCAAATGACTCAAGGGGTATACATGTATATCTTAAAGTTTAGCAATACAACCATATACATGAAGTGAAAAACTCATAAAACAAATTCAAAATGGGAATACAAGTTTAAAATGTATGAATCATCAAAAACTAGACTATACTAGCACATCTAATGGGTTCAAATAAGCATTCAAGCCCAAACATATATAGATTTATTTGTGGCCCACTATATGCACAAGTATATACCTAGTCTTAATGAAAACTAACATCTAAACAGGTAATCTTAACATGAAGCATCAAAAACAAGATAAAAATCATCATGATAAAACTAAAACATGATTATTATGTAAATTCACATGTATTAGATTCATGATGTACATTATAGTTTAAACAAAAGTGAGAACACTAAGAATGGGTTCATACAAGCATGTGTGTCTCAAATACTATATATGTATGTCAAGGATCTAATAATCATGGCATTTACATACTAATCCATAGACAATGAAAACATGCTATAAAACATCAATATGAAATACAACACATATATGATCAATATGTACATGCATGTGCATTAGATCTAGGTCATACAAATTAGTTTTACCAAGGTGAAAACACAAAAATATAAGTCCATATAAAACATGGATGTTTCAACCAACTAATAAGTATAACACTCTAATCAACATGACATATTCAAGATGATCACTAAACATCAAATCATGCTATGAAAGATAAACATGGAAAGCATGTAACATAAGGAGTTAGAGATTCGATACCAAAACCAATGAGGGCACCGCTCTATTTCTCCAAAACAAAGGTGGTCCTCTCCACCAAACTTCCCTTGAAAGTGATGCATCCAATTGATCTCCTTTAAGTCCGGAACGCATCCACCAAGGTGTCATCACTCTCACGTCATGTGAGAGCCCACACCTACATCAAAAATAATAGGAGGGGTGGTCTTTGGTACCCACATCTTGTTGGGTCCATGGGGGTTAGTCCTTCCCTAACCCAAACAAATTTCTTTGCTAAATTTGAAACATTTAATCTATCATAATAAAATTTAGCAAGATGGCCTTTTCGGCCACAATGTGTACATGTGTACACTGAGCATACGTGTGTGTGATGGTGTCCGTGTGGAGCATGTGTATGCCGTGGAGGGTGTGCATGCATAAAAGTTGGAACTTGTTTCTTACGAACCAAGGTTTCCAAGCGAGTGTGGTTCATGGCACATTGGCTCATAGTGGAGCCCAAACAATCTACTCTCTTCTTTAACATACAAATATCATCATTAATCCTAGAAGAAGAGGTACATGCATAGGTAGACTAGATGAAGCTACACTAGCATGGCAAACATGTGCATCAATTTTATTTGTAAAACAACATTTTTCTTTAAACAAATTTCTAAATCCTTTGAAATAGAATCAATTTTTATTTTCAAAGAATTATTTTCTTTTACACACAAAATCAACTTTTGAAGAAATTTTCATTTTTCTTCAAAATAGTATGGCAATCATTTTTAGTTTTAAAAATTCATTTTCTTTTAGTGCAAGTTCCAATTGAGATCTCAATGAATCCCTTTCATTATAGACCTCAACCTTCTCTTGCAAAACACAATCAAGTCTAGAATACAAACTCTTATTTTCTTTTTCAATTTCTAGACTTTTCTTTTTCAAAATCTTATAATTTTCAATTAATTTTTCACAAACAATAGAAAGTTCTTCATTTAAAGCATGGGCATCAAAATTATCACATGAGGAACTAGAGCAATCATTACTATCTAAGTGGGGTTCCGAATGTACCTCAGGGAGTCATTCCCTTGGACCATGAAGCATTGTGACTCGGACTCTCCGCTAGATTCCTCCGGTTGATTTGGCACTTGAAGCTTGGAGGTGGTGGTTGTTGTTGTTAACTTGTTCCACACTGCAAAGCGGAATCAAGGTTAGAAACACGTAAAAGATGATCTTTAGATAAAGTGCTTCTAATGGCCTCTAGGGCTTGTGCATTGGCCCCTATATGATTGCGATCACTAAGGAAGGATTCCTTGGTAATAGCAAGATAAACTTTATGACCTAGGGTTTGTAAATAACGGTCATCCTAATCTTCCAAACATGAATGTTGGAAGGGTCATACATAGGTGGGGTCATGAAAGCCATGATAAACTAAATGTGTGCAAACAAGCAAATGCAAACAATAGATTAGCAAGCAAATGGATCTCACTCCTAGGATGTTAAGCCTAAGTATCAGGAGCACTAGCTCTGATACCAATTGAAAAACACCTAGAGGGGGGGTGAATAGGTGTTAGTGCTAATCTAAAACTAAATGCAAAACTAAGTGCGCTAAATGCGGAAGCTAATGCAAATCTTGCACAAATTTAATACAACACAACAAGTGTAGCCGAATTCCCCGTGAAGGGCTCTGGACTAACTCCTCTTGATTCCCCTTGAATGGGTTGAGGTGCTATGTGAAGCTCTGTTGGTTAAGTATAAGTTAGGCACACACACAAGCAAGCCAAGCAAATAAGGATGAATAGCAATAAGAATATATGCAAGGCAACACAAGCAAATAGATATGTATGATATGAATTATGCTCAATACAAGCAAATATGATATGAATGAAGTATGATGCTTTGCACAAATGTAAAGAGAGAGAGTTTAGAGACAAGTGGATCAAACGCAAACACAATGATATGTTTCGAGATTCGAGCACCCTTGCTCTACATCCCCGCCTACACCACCGAGTAGGATTTCCAATCCACTATACCGTCCACCGAGGACTCCCACCGAGGGAACCTCACCGAGAAGGATTTTTACAACAATGGAGTACCGAACTCCTCTCTCAAACAACCACCTCACAACCGAGGGGGTAGGCCCGTAGCCAAACAACAACAACAACAACACCTCTATCGAAGAGGCTCACAACCAATCTCAATCACCTCACACTTGAGGGATACAAACCAATCACCGATCACCTCTACCGAAGAGGGATACAATAAGAATAAGGGTGTACAACTTAGAGGTTACAACAACAACCTCAAAACTCTCTCTTTTCTTTTCTCTTTCCACAAAACAAAGATCCTAAAAAGATTAGGATAGGTGATAGCTCAAGTGTGGAAAACTAGGTGTTTTTGAAAACAAGCAACAAAGAAAAACTAATTGGGAAGTCTCTTGTAAAAGATAGAAAATACAAGATCAAATCAAAATCCCAAAACCTAGTTTTCTTTGATTTTCCAAAAACCCAAAATAATGAAGATGAGAAGTTTTAAAGCCCACAAACTCTTTTTAAAACTCTTTTAAACACCTCAAAAAACTAGAATTTTTTTCTTTAAAAAACTTGGCCAAAATCCCCAAAGAGATGGGGTTTATATAGGCCCATCAGAAAACTAGCCGTTAGGCTGAGCTGGCAGCCTGACAGGCTGCCGGTCGACCGACCCGGTCGACCGCCAACGGTCAGAAATATGACCGTTGGGCAACTGCGGTCGACCGGCCCCGGTCGACCCAAACAAACAGAGAGCAGAGCTCTCATCCCGGTCGACCGGGACGGTCGACCCAAACAACCCGAGAGCAGAGCTCTCAGACCCGGTCGACCGGCTCGGTCGACCGTCCCAGTGACTCCAAACGTGCACAGATCTGTGCACGTCCGGTCGACCGGCCCGGTCGACCGGACATCAGCCAAGTCGACTAATAACCTGGCTTAGTCGACTGGTTGAGTCTGGAACTGAAAATTGGGTCAGAAAACTTGAGAAAAATATTTTATAAAAATCTTTTAATACTTCTAGAAATCACCAAAAATATCATTTTATATCAAAACTCAAACAAGTGATAAAAGTTTCAAGACATGTATCAACATATTCAATTCATTTTTGAGTCTTGCAAATTTTATCAAAAACAAAACTTGTATTTTTGTCAAACTTGATTTTTCCAAAACATGAATAGGATAGTCAAAATAAGTTTGTCTAGCAACTTTAAAGCATGTATGTATATCTAGAACATATCTAATATACATAGAAATAAAGTAAACTTGTTTTGATTTACTATCCATGAAAACCAAAATCCAAATCATGAAACGTGTGTGTTGTGCACTTGAGCATATCAACTATACTAAACTTTACAAATTGGATCTAAACACACTAACTAAACTATGGATACCTAAGTCTTTGTGTCATCAAGAAGACTTGCTTAAAAACTCCATCCATGGGTTAGGCAATGTGTGATCTTGAAGCTTTGGCCCTGGAATCATTATGAATAGTTTCTAAACTCCTTGTAGAAGCTAATCACCAACTAATATCTTGGTTAATGATCTGAAACTTAAACAACACAAGATTATTAGTAAACATAACTAAATGAGTTAATCATCATCAAAACTAGAGTGGAAGGCCTTTGGGCCAACAGATACTTGTGACAATCATTAATGAGTACTCCAAATCTTGTCACACCTATCTTCTCAAATTCAAGGATGAAGTTCTCGATTGGTTTAAGGTGTATAAAGCCGAAGCTGAGAATCAACGTGAAAAGAAGATCAAAATTCTAAGATCTGATCGTGGAGGGGAGTATACCTCAAATGATATGACAAAATTCTGCCAAGAACATTACATTATTCATGAGCTAACTTCTCCCTACATACCTCAATCCAACGGTGTGTAGCTGAAAGAAAGAAAAGAACACTGATGGACATGGCGAATTGTATGTCACTCAGCTCAGGTGCACCTGAAAACCTTTGGGGGGGAAGCTCTCTTTTCTGCCTATTTTATACTCAATAAGGTTCCCTAAAGAGACTCCGATGTTACTCTATATGAACGTTAGAAAGGGAGAACTTCTAACATTCAATTCTTCAAAGTTGGGTTTTATGGCTAAGGTTTCAATACCGGAACTAAAGAAAAGAAAAATCGACTCCAATACTGTGATGCTATCTTCATTGGATATGTACTAGATAGCAATGTTAACCGATTTCTAGTGGTTAACTTTGAGATAAGTGAAATATCCAACAATACCATCATTAAAGTTAGGGATGTTGTTTACTTTGAAAACATATTTCCTTTTAAGTCTAAAATCTCTAGTGATCCATCTCGCACTCCTTCTACCTCTGATATCCATTCTTCTAGTTCTGTTCCTTTAACTGATTCTGAACCTAGAAGGAGCAAAGAACAGAATTCTTACATCTTTCGGTGAAGATTTCTTTACCTATCTCGTACAAGATGATCCTAACTCTTTCAAGAAGGCAATGGATTCTTCCGCGTCTCCTTTCTGGAAAGAAACCATTGACAGTGAGATCAAGTTCATAATGGAGAATAACACTTGAATTCTCACTGATCTTCCTCCAGGATGCAAACCTGTAGGTTGTAAATGGATCTTCAAGAAGAAACTCCGACCTGATGGCACTGTCAAAAAATACAAAGCCAGATTAGTTGCCAACGTTTCACTCAACAAAAGGGTACTGACTTCTTTGACACCTATTCTCATGTTATCAGAATCTTCTCTATCAGAACTCTTCTAACACTTGCATCAATTTATAACATGTTCATTCACCAAATGGTTGTCAAGACTGCTTTCCTGAATGATGATCTTGAAGAAGAGATTTATATGGACCAAGCAGAAGGATTCGTTGCCAAGGGACAAGAAAACAAAGTGTGCAAACTTGTGAAGTCATTGTATGAACTTAAACAAGCACCCAAATAATAACATCAAAAGTTTAACAAAGTTATTGCACAATTTGAATTCACTGTAAGTGCATATATTCTAAAAACTTTGGCAATGAGTATATTATCCTTTGTCTACATGTAGATGATATTCTTATCCTTGAAACTTCTCTTGATGTAAATTAAAAGGGTAAAGGATTATCTTTCTCAAAATTTTGATATGAAGGATCTAGGTCCTGCTGATATGATATTGGGAATGAAAATATTCAAAACCTCTAATGAAATTTTTTGAGTCTACCTCATAGCATTGAAAGAATGCTTCATAAATTTGATTTTATAACTCAAACTTATTTCTAAACCCTATGATTCTTCAATTGCTTTGAAGAAGAATATAGGTGAGCATGTGTCTCAATGAAATACTCTCAACTAATGGGTTCACTTCTCTACATTTCCAACAGGACTAGACTTGACATCTCTTATACAGTAGGTAGATTGAGTAGATTACTAGTAACCCTACTAGAGAACACTGGACTGCACTAGAGAGAGTTTTCAGATATCTTAGAGGCACATTGGATATGTCTGACTTACATGGATATCTTGATGTTATGGAAGGTTATAATGATGCCAACTGGGTCACTGATTCTAACAGTGTTAAGTCTACTACCATATATGTATTCATGTTCGGTGGTGCTACTGTGTCCTGAAAATCCTGCAAACAAACAGTGACTGCCAGGAGCACCATAGAGTCCGGGCTCATTGCTCTGAGCACTACTTGCTTTGAGGCTGAATGGTTAAAGAATCTTTTATCTGAATTCTCTATCATTCCTAGACCTATACTTCCAACCTCAGTTCATACTGACTCAAGATCCACTATTGAGATTCTAAAGTAAGATAATGCTAGTAAGAAGATGAACAGACATATACAAATCAGACTTAAGCCTGTTCAGTGCCTCTTTGACAAAGTTGTGCTTCTGAATTTTGTAAAGTCCGAGAAGAATATTACTAACCATTGACTAAGGGTCTTTCTAGGAGTGTGGTCCTAGAATCATTGAGGGAGATAGGGTTAAGTCCGTAGTAGAGGTTAACCGACAGCGGGAACCCAACCTACTTGATTGGGAGTTGATTCTATGAAAGAGGTTCAATTGGTAGGAACAAGTTGGACTGGTGATACTCGTGTGGAGCATCGACTCGGATAAGTTTATATCTTGTATGTAGTATTGTAGCTACCACTCTTTCTCTTTGGTGACGATACTCTTATGATACAAGTAGGTAAGGATGAGTTTAACTTTTAATAAGTCCAACGCATGTAGTGTGGATGGTATACTATCCACCGTAATACCCTTAGAGGACATAACCGTGATGGCCGCGGTTTGGGGGGCAGAGCTGACCTTAAAAACTCTCATGAGTCAGTTATTGTGAGCATGGCCTTTAACGCTCAACCCGCTCGCACAATAGATGAAGACTTAGGCGTCTAGTCCACTATGTCTCTCAGATGGCGATGAATTCACTAAGGAAGGTTACAGGCGTACTCCACCTGTCCTGAATTCACAGCATGATGTTGCTCGATTTCATTCGTGTTTTATGATTTAATGATTTGTTTGTTGCTATTGTTGATTTGTTTTATCTTCCCTAAAACTCAAGTTTTAGGGGTGACTGTTGGACATGTTTTGAGTTTGGAGGAAAACTTTAGTTTTCCTCTTATTTGCCTTTGAGTTTAGTCCCACATTGGATAGGAGATGGGAGGTTGGTAGTAGTATATATACCAACTCCACCCATGCCTATTTTATGAGTGTTGGGCCACGAGCCACATCCTCACACGCGTGCACACACGCCGAACTGAACCGGGCCAGGCCCGAGTTCGGGTGGTGTGCGCCCACGACCTGCGGACACGAATGCAGTTCGATTCAGGGTTTATTGGACTTGCTTTTTTTTTTTTTATTTTTTTTTTTTTTATTTTTATTTTAAAAATTTTGTTGAGAGGTTTTCGAGTAGAGTTGGACCCGTTTAAGAAAATCAGATCTGTATTGCAACCACTCGCGCATGATCACATATTCTCCCAGGCTGTTGCAAACTGAAAGATCTGCAAATGGTTATAAATACTCTATCTCTGGACGTATCTTTTACATGAAACATAAATCGATCTGCCCTCTTTCTCCGACAAATTTCTTACATATATTCTACTGAAAAAAATTGTTTTTTTGCTATCAGGTTTTGTGCTTTCTCAACGTTGTTTTTTCACTTACGGGCAACGAATCTCCGTCTGAGCAGAGGCATGACTCATTGTCCTGAGTTGGGTGTCAGTGTACTAACGAGGGAATTTTTACCGTTAGGAGAGGAGGTCATTTTCAAGATCCGGAAGAGAGACCGGCCATCTTTCTTCTAGTCCAGTGTGTCTGCACGATTACGTCACCCTAGGCCAGCCTTTTATTTCTTTTATTCTGTATTTTAGTTGCATGCTTAGGACAAGTAGTTTATTAGATTTTAAAGATTCATATTTGTTGCATGTTTTAATCCAGTTAAATTTCCTACGACAACTAGGCATTTCTTGCAATTGTAGTCGCAGTTACATTGATAATTGTGGCAAGTTATTTTTTTTTCTAGTTAAAAGGCGCATGAAGGCACAATGTCATGCGCACGCGAGAACTCAAACCGACGACCTGTAAGTGAGTGAAGCTCTTACGAACCAAAAATCGACCGAATACTACTTGTAAGGGACAACAAGCCAAACAGTTGCAACTAAGGGGGTGTTTGGTTGCAAGGAAGTGAGCGGAAGTAAGGAAATGAGGAAGTTTAATTGCTCACTTCCCTATCTATCCAAACACCGAAAAAAAAAATAAGAAAACCCTTTTTCTTTTCTCTTTTCTCTTTTACACAACAATTTTCTCACTTCCAGAGTGTTACAGTTAATTTTGTGGTGATGTAAATCTCATTATGATAAGTTTTAGCATAAACGATTTAATTTTGATCATGTAAATCTCACTTGCATTCTAATTAAAGTGCATTTTTTATTTTTCTTAATTAATTTTTATTTTAATTATATTTTGCGGTCAACTTTGTGGTCAACTATTCTACTTCCATTTTACATTAACATTCAAATACTGAAAAAACAAAACATTTTTCAAACCACACTTTCCAACAATATCCAAACACCGGAAAACTTACTAACCAATTCCAAATTTCAAAGGGAACTATTACCATTTCCTCACTTCTTCACTTCCTTACTTCCACCTTTAACCAAACCGGTCTTAAGTGAAAAATACACTAGTTGTTTACCACCATGGATTATTAACAGTAGAGTTGTTTGGCTCGATTGCAGTGAAAACACTAAACTGACTAAGAGCCGAGGAGCAAGGCTAGACCTCTATTAATCATTTGCATACAACAAAAATAAGAAAAAAAAAGACATGTTTAATGTATAATATAGTTCAAAATATTTTACAAATGAATAAAAATTTGACAATAAAAACGTGAACATAAAGAATTTGATACGTATGCCTCCAAGTATATTCGTAACCTGAAAAAAAGTAACATGGTCAAGATTCAACAGATATAAAAATAAGTTAGAATCAATAATATTATAACTAAATTATATTATAACTATAATGAAATATAAAAGAAATTCTTAATAAGAAAATGAGTATAGAAATTTTATCGCAAGTCATGAGGACCTCTTTAATTCTTCCAAGTGAGTATTATATATCAAAGTTTTATTCCCTTAAAATGGATGATAATGATAACAAAAATAATATTAATGTTCTAGCGAGTAACTAGAAAATGATATATAAATAAACAGAATTTGTTAAAATTACACTGTGGAATAACACTTGAATTATACAAGTTTCAAACAACGCTGATAATATTTAGATATAAACTTCTGAAACTATACGTGCAGTCTCTGATCTAATAGGCCATTTGTTTTCCCAGAAAGTGAGAGAAAATGCTCAGAAAGTCTCCGACAATATAGATCCTGTCTAGCTATTTGTTTACTTTGAAACACGATTGTGGATTGTGTGTGTTTCACTTTCAACTCAGCAAGATGAGCAAATAGCACATAGATAATACAATATCAGATCCCCCACCCCCCCACACACACACAACCCCCCACACACCCACCCACCCCCAAACACGAAAAAACGCCTGAACTGTGACAGCGTGCGCCCACGTGTTTTCGTTTCTTTCTTTTCCGTTGGCCAAACAGCCCGAAAAAGAGGGAAAAAGTCCCGGCCGCCTACAGGGGCATTTTCGGAATACAAAGCGCACATAAGAACCAGCAGACCAAACGTGTCCCCATCAAAGCAGCCCCATTTATGCACGTCTCACGAGGAACCGCCAATGAAGAACACGCGTCGGCATCACTGCCACGTTACCGCGCCAATTTTAGTTTCTTCTCTATTTTTCTCTCTCTGTGCCTTCCTCAAATGCCCCTGTCAACAGTCCCTCTTTGCTCTCGTCCCTGCCCCTGTGCCTGCTTGCTTGCCGTGGAACAAAGTGCAGAGAGATTGGAAGCAAATGGAGGTTCCCATAGGCTTTCTTGCTATGCTATGGAGCTTTATCTCATTCATTCTTTCTTCTTCTTGCTCCTGCTCCTGGCATCATTAAAGGTAACATTAGTTAATGTTTATTTTATTTTATTTTTTTAATTTCAAGTTGCCTGGGTTCAGAATGCCGTAAGTTAAATGGATGAAATCATGTATCATCTGTATAACATATCAAGTGATTAAATAGTTAGAGACCTTTCTGTTTATATAGGTTTTACTGAATATCCCCAATATGAACTACATTTTGATAATATTTTCTGATATGATTTTAGGAGACAATGGGAATCACCAATTTCAATTTGGGCTCCAACATTAAAAAAAAATTGATAGCCTTTGCACAAGTATTGCCAGCCTATGCCAATTACAAGAGGGAGGGAGGGCTGAGGAAATTCAAAACCCTTCTTATGTCACAAAGTGTCTTTCTGACCCAATAGTTTCCATTTTCCAGAATGACTTTGTTAAGGTGTTCATGTGTGAGGTATGACACAGACCCACCTGGCGATGGATTTTAGATAAAAGCCACGGAACCCTTGTGACCCAAAAGGGAAAATCTTGTATTGGTATTGTGTTTTGTTTCTGGTTGTGCACTGGGTTTGACTTTGTGATGGTCGCGGTTGGATCAGGGAGGGGGCAGTTCTTTTAGGCTTGGGCCACTTGGTCATGATCACTTATTGGCGCGGGCTACTGTATTAAGTGATGAATAGTGTTGGGCTTGGTTATGTGGCCAATACAAGCTCTTCTTTTGGGTGCCAAGAGGTTTGGCTTAGTATCTTATGTTAAGGCGAGAAGGATGTCAAATGAGAGCTATGATGAGGGAGGTGTGAGGTTAGAGGGATTGTTGGTTCTCTCTTGTAATCCTTGTAATTTTCCTTTTTATAGTGGATTTCCTCATTCTCATATTGCCTTCCCAGGAGTACGATGAACATGTTTGGTCAAACTTCTTAGTTGTGTCTGCTGAGGTGTGGTTGTGATTAATCTTACATTGTACTAAAACCAGGTGATGATAACATAACTTTATTGGTGTCTAAAAAGCTATAGCATTATTTAAAACCATCTGTCTTATCAGTCTTCTATCCAATGTAGACTAAATCCCATTTCCTTTACCTGTTAATTTAATCCCATCTCCTTCACCTGTTAATTTACTTACCTTTAACTGTTCGTGACACCACTACAATTATGTTCACCTTGACACGTATGCATGGAGGATTTCGGAAAGCTAGTGACCCTGAGCATTAAGAGATCAATTGCTGGAGTTTCTCCCAATTGGATTGCTATCCTTGACACATAATTGGAAGAACGGTATGTTGATCTTGGATTTAGTGGTGAATGCAGTGTGAGATGAATCTATCACAATCATCAACAATGATTATTAGCTTGACAAATTAGAGCATCCAGTAATGCATAAATTTGCTTACCGCCCATACCGTGGTGTGACCCATGCGATGTCAAGGGTATATATTCTAACAAAATGTACCAGTATAATGTCTTTCATGCTTAGCCCAAAAATCTTCATCTCTTGTTAAGGAAAGGCCCACTTCGATAGTGATTTTTTGCTGAAGGCTCTAAACACGCAACCATGACCTAATGGGACCCCAGGTGATAATTGTGATAAACATACTTACAAGCTATGTCGATTCTTTTTACCATCTTCTTCCATTTTGTCTTTATCATCCTTTAGTTGGTTCTTGAACAACATGAGCATATAACACATAAAAATAACATGGAATGGACTGATCAAGCCCCAAATAATGTTAGAAGCCTTGGATCTAATGTCACAAGCTTTACGCTCAAGTTTGGTACCCAAACCAATTTGGGACTTGGTATACCTCATCTTAAACCCTTCTTCTCCCTAAATCTTTACTCCCATTCTGTGTGCTAGGGATTTGGTAGAGGCTAGGTTAGAAGATCTGAGCCAAGCTGAATAGGTAAATTTCCTAGTGAAATTATGTTTTTCATCCCACTTTTAGGCCACGAACCATGATTTTTTTATAGGGTATCTGGGTATGAGGGATAACCATAATTAGTAAATAATGTCTAATTATTTTAGGTTATTTTAGATGATAGAGATACTTATGCCGATGGTTATAACATTGCATAATCTAGAGGGAGTCAAAGTAAAGGAGAGAGGAAGATAATTCAGATTAAGACCAAAGGGAAGTTTGTGAGATCTTGTCTTGGACCTAGAAGAAAATGAAGCATATCTCGTACATTGCTACTAATAGTTGAAGCACTCGTTGCTTTCCTTGTTGATGTGCGCTTATTGTAGCCAAACTTAGTAAATTTACTCGCATCTCTATCGCCAATGTTCTAAATGTCGGATGTCCGCCTAATGTCGGAAGGCAAAATATAAAGTAGGGTTGCAGATATCGGGAAAAATTCCGGGGACATTTGCTTAATTTCGGAGGTCATATAATATATATATATATATATATATATATATATATATATATATATATATATATATATATATATATATATATATATATATCATATAGTATGTCCTAAATGTCCTAAAAACATCACATATATGATATCTTTATATGTATAATTAATAAGTTATACTAGCAATAATTTTATCTAAGCATATCCAATAAACATAGTTAGCTTTCAATAAAAATTCAAAATGTCTCAAAGGCTTCTTGATGACCAACTACTAACATTAATATCAACAAAATATCAAAGCCTCATAGATTGTAGTTGAGCATTCATTCACGAGCGAGAATCAGTTAATAACTGGTGCTGTAATTTGAATTAATTACCATAAGATTTAACGATGCGAATCAAATTGGGAATGAGTGAGTAGTTTTAAGTAGAAGAAATGAGAAAGAAAACTCTCTTTGATATTCGCGAGGAGCCGCTAGATCCGAGAGCTCGCCGGAGCAGAATCTACGGTGAAAGAGAGACAACGAGGCTAGTCAGAACTTGCAGGGCTTCCTGGGGTCCTCGTCTCCTGGTTTCTCGTCAGGGCTTGGCGAAACTCAGTAAGACCTCATCAGGGCTCGGTGGAGCTCAACGAAACCTCGTCAGGGTTGGCGGTACTTGTCGGGACTTGATAGGGCTTCCTGGGTCCTCGTTGGGGCTCGTGGAGACTCGCTGGAGATCAGTCGAAGCTCGCTGAAGGTCGTTGGGGCTCGTGGAGACTCGCTGAAGGTCGACGAAGGTCGTAGAGGCCTCGTCGGAGGTTGGTTAAGCTCGTGTCTCTCTATAACCTTCACGTTTCTCTCTCTCTCGCGCACGATGAAATAAGGCTGCGGACGAGCCCTAATTCCTTCTTTTCTCTTATCTCTCTTATAAAATCGGGCCGGGTGGGTTAATGGGTTCAAATCCAAAAGAAAAAAAAATAAACAAAATAAAATATCAATTTCGGGCAATATCTGGAACCCCAAAATCGGCTGAAATTTTGGAAATTCACCGAAATTTTGGCGACATCAACCCGATTTTGAAATTTGAAATAGGGTAGCCGATTTCGTGTCGGCCACATGAATTTCCCGACATTTCGGCCGAAATTTCGAAATGTTGACCGATATTTAGAACATTGTCTGTCGCGATGTGATTTATTCTTTGTAAGAAGGGATCTTCTTCTTATGGTCATTGAAGATCAAATTGTGATGGACTTTATTGCACTTTGTACAGTTTTGAGGATCTATTAATTTTTTCGACAATAATTATGAGAGCTACAATGATAATAGGGAAAAGTGTTGAAGATGAGGATTTTTCAATCTAAAGTTTGAGTATCTCGATGACAAGGGCAACTTTGGATAGTGGGAGAAAGAAAGCATGGGGATATATTTAGAAGAATGTATTTCACTTGATGACTTTAGTTTAATGATCAAGGTTAGAAACATCATACATGAAAGTAGTCATTCCCATGAACGAATTGTAAGCTTGTATGTGCAACTTAATCTAAATGAAACAGCTATATGGACTTTATGAGGTATTGTGCTTAACAACTATACAATATTGCATCAAGAAACGAGGATGGTGCTTGAACGTAGAACATATTCAACGTAGCCAGTGATATGAAAGTAGAGGTCCTCTAGGACTATGTACTTCTAAGGTCTCTTGGGCTCGTGTATTTGTGTGAGCACAAGCATATAATATATCAGAATTTTAGTGGAAAGGATTTTAGAGAGTTGATAATTTCTCCCTCAACACTTATTATTAATAAGCAATTACAAATATGATGGGAAATTTCACTCTCACTGTTAAACTACTGCAAGTGCACAGTTGATTGTTTGTAGCACTTGAGGGTCGATCCACAGAAACATGTGATTTCTTAGTTTTAAACACTGTTTAGGCGAATTGAGTGAAGAGCTTGTGAGTGTGATGTTTCTTAAAACTAATTATTTATCTAAAGAAATAGGGCACCTTGGGTTCATCTCGCTAGATGCACAAAAGAATTTAACTACTCATCACTAAATTAATAACATAATAAACTAGATAATAAAGCATGATTAAAATCAGGTAATTAATTACAGACAAATACATAACTAATTAATTTAACTAACTCAATTAATTAAAACTAACGGCTGCAATAATTAAGCACTACTTCACATCATTAATTACATACACAACAAAGTGCGTGGCGCCTACTTCCTCAGTTGCTATAGGACCGTGGGCCCTAGTTTCTGCATCTCTGAACAGTGAGCTCGAGATTTCTCGCCTGGGTCCCACCTCAACCTTTGTTCGCATGAACCGAGCACGTGGCTCTTTAATGCAAAGTTAAAATGCAGAGCTCTCTCTCGCATGATTTTTGAGAAGAGAATAACAAGTATAAAATGATCCTTCTAAAATAAATCAAAGAACAAATGTATTATAATCAAAACAAAGAACAAATCAAATCGACAAGCATCACCTCTCTGTCATTTAAACGACAGTTGCATCAATAAGGAAAAAAATATGTATTTAATAATAATAAGAAAACGAAAAAAATGAGATTCCAGCCAAAAGAACAGCGGCCAAAAATGAGGCCACCTCCCAAAAACCGTAGCCTATATATTCCTTTTATAGGCCAAATTTGGCCTTTTACAAATAGGTCCTTAACAAATATAAATTTACACAGAAAATTCTGAACTTTGTGGAATTTACGTTTAGGCCCTCAATTTTGTGAAATTGCATTTTAGTCTCAATGGATTCAAACTTCTCCAAGTTGACTGCGGATTTCTTTGATGTAAGTTTTAGGCGTGATAGAGCGCTCTCGGCAACATCAAGCCTCCTATCTCACCTTCAAACTCCTTTTGACAGGTTTTACAGATTTGAAAGTGTGTTTTTGTTATCCATTTTTTCCTAACGGCTTGCTTGCCAAAATCACTAAAAATATCCGAGTAGTATTATTTAAATACATAAAATAGATAAATAAGAGCATAAAAATATTGTAAAATTGTGCTAATCAAATACCCCTCATACTTATCTTTTCCTAGTCCTCGAGGAAAACAATCAAAAAAAAAAAAAACTAAACTAAACCTACCTCGCTCACTTTCATAGGAATCACTGTTGCACTTAGCACGTGCAATAAGCCGTTAAACCTCTAGGGGTAACCCCTAGAGGATGAGTGTGTGTCTCGTGAGGGTTTGCAATGAATGTACCCATAACATTCAAGAAAGAATGAGATTAAGAAATAAACAAAAGCAAATAAGGACAGCTGAAAATAAAAAAAAGAAAAATCTTTTTATCTACTCAATTTAACTAGGTAGCAAGATTATAAGTCTCCCTAGAGTTCTATTTGCTAGATCAATCTCAATTCAAGAAATCATATAATCTATAAATAAAAGCTTGAATCCTAAACTTTTCACCACCTATCCTAAATTTCTGATCCTACGCATCCCGTGATCGTTATGTAGTTCTTAAGCTTGAAAATTGTGACTCTTTCATACGTCTTTGTAATTTTCTCTTTCTTTCTTGTTCTCTTTTTTTAACAATTTAAATATCTTTCGTGTAAATACCACAACTTTTTGAGGCAAGACACCTAGCTAATTGATTATCAAATTTGTTACGCTTTTTAAAGTCTCTTGTTCTATTAGGCTTTTTTAGCTACCCATATAACGAGCTGTGGGTCAATGCTCTCAAACAAGATAGCCTTAGGGTATTAAGTGTAGAAATACTCCTACGGACTTAATTGCTTGAGCAACTAAGGGAACAAAACAAGACTTAATTACTTTTCTTAGTTTTTCCATTTTTTGAAGTATTTAGTTTTAATCAATATCTTAAGCCTATAAACTAATATTGTAAGTTTTGTTCGGTACATAGTCACTTAAACTAAGTTTAGACGGTTTCTCAGTTTTTAAATATTACCTTTACTTTAAGACTCTAGGATCATCTCAATTTCACTATTAAAATACACTGATGGATCATTATTTACCTACAAACTAGCTTACTATTTGTAGAAAATATTTTTTTCAAAAATTTTAAAAAGAAAAAGGACAAAATAAGGCTCAAGACTTAATTTTTTTAATTTTTCAAGAAAAAGAATCCTAAAAGAAAACAACGAAAATGATCCTAAAACAATATTAAAAGACTCATAAAAACAAACATGCATCTTCACGACATTTAAATTGTGGCATGTCCTCATAAACACAAATACAGTGATAAAATGAATGTAATAACAAACAACATACAACACATGCACATGATCATGATAAACAAGCAAATTTAGCAAATACGATAAAAACATATGAAATATAATATGCTAGAATTAGATAGAACTCACAATGCAACAAAACTTTCAGTGCAAAAGCAGTCAAAAGATAATTCCCTGTGTATGTTTGAATGCATCCCTGTATATCATATATCTCACTTACAATAACTTGGCACATGTTAGAGAAAAGAGACATAAAGATTCACTAAATAAAACGATTACACTGACTCAACTGACTAAAAGAAAAACAAAAAGGCTCACACTCAAAGAAAAATAAAATAAGTATACAAATGTACAAAATCACATATTCCCCCACACCTAGATCAAACTAGGTCGGTTCCTCTTCCTTGATCGTTTCTACTTTCCCAGAGGGTTCTTTTCAAGGGACAGAAGTGGAGAGCTCAATTTTTTTGTTATTTTTTCTTTTCTCTACTTTGTCTTCATCTTCCTCAATTTTCTCCTATGTTTCTTCCAGTTTCTGCAACCAAAAAATTTCTTATTGCACTCAACCAACACCGATATTCTGTTATCACTCCCAAAATCATCTTCAATATGATCATCAGCCAATTTGATCTCATCCTTAATTGTTCCCCAAAAGTTTTAGAACTCACAATTTCCTCCAAAACTTTGTCATTTAGTTGTTCGTTAAATATGAAGATGCTTAAGTCAAGTGATTTCTTCCTATCGTGGCTTTAGGTATGCTCTCAATTCCCTCAACATGGTTAAATGAAACCTTATGCTCCTCAATAAACATCTTTTTCACAAAATCATTAAATTCTTTCTCAATTGTTTATCAAGAAGGTATAGTTCATCCTCAACGCATCCGTCACAAACAATACCAACGTGCTCTAAAAAAGGTGTACGTGTGACAAAATCGTTCCTAAATAATTCATCCATGCACAGGGTCATCATCAAAATCACACACTCCATGCACTTGTACATCTTCCTCAACACGCTTCTTATCTTCAGACTCTTCAACTTGATTCAAGTAAAGTGATGGAATTGGCTCGAAGAGTATCTCGATGGAAGGGTAGACATGTCAACATGATCATCGATTTGCTCTTAGGATCTCACAGTTTGAAGCTCGCTCACTTGATAGCAATGAATGTGTTCTTGACTTGATTGGAGTGTATTAGGAACAAGTTGAGTAGAAAAGGAATTATTCTCCTGCCCACTAGCTAATTCGCTTGCATATCTAGCATGCCATTAGTTGAGCATTGTCATTGAGCACTTGTTTTGAAAATTGGATAAAACTTAAAAGTTTCCTCTAGTCTACTTTTTTTGTCCATATATTCATTATCACATCCCGAGGTAGAGGTGATGGATCAGTGAAAGACAAATTGGATTGAAAGTCCATATTGGCTTGTGGGACATTGTCATTGAGCACTTGTTTTGAAACTTGCATAAAAACTTCAAAAGTTTCCTTTAATGTGTTTGAGTGTCTTCACGATTGCTATTGAACTCAAATGATGGAGGTGATGGATCAATGGGGAACCAATTGGATTTAGAATTTATATATGATTGTTACCATGAGAAATCCTAATAGTTCCAACATTTCGAATTAAAATTTGATGGATAAGGTTCGCTTGTATATCTTTGAAAAATAGAGTTGAATTGATTTTGACATAGTCTTAACGAATACCCTATCATAGGACACTGATCAGAAAGTTGATTTGGATTTTGATAGTTTTGATAACTCATTTGATGATATTAGGAGAATGAGGAGTTCGAAGGATGGATGTAATCATTATAGTTCGGAGGTGATGTTGGTGGATGGAAATGAGAGTATGGCCTATAATATGGATCGTGAGGAAATGAATTTTGATAAGCCATGAGAAAGGTTGAAAGGAAAGTATTTTTTTGATTTTTTGATTTTTTTAAATTTTTTTAGTCCAGTAAAAGTGTCAAAACTAAAGATAGAACACAGTGTTCCCGGCAATAGCGCTAAAACTTGATGGGAGAGTTCACTCTCATTGTTAAAATACCGCAAATGCACGATTGATCGTTTCTAGCGCTTGAGAGTCGATCCAGAAGGACATGTGGTTTCTTAGTTCTAACACTATCTAGACGAATTGAGTGAAGAGTTTGTGAATGAGATGTTTTTTAAAATAATTGTCTATCTAAAGAAATCAGGCACTTTGGATTAAATCCCCTAAACTAGTGTCATTGTGGTCAATCTCGGTCTCTCTACTATTGGATTGTGAATTATCAGATCACCCCTTTCCTATTAGATTTTTTTCTAGATTGTTCAAGTTAAGCATGAAAGATCACCTAGAGGGGGGTGAATAGGTGATTTTGCTAATCTAGTCAACTCAATGTGGAATTAAAAACTTAATGCAATACACTCAAGTGCAATCAACAAATGATGCACACACAACCAAGCCAAGCAATTTTGAATGCACAATGGGGCCGTTTGTTTCGCGTAAAACTCTGTAATTCGTAAATGACTTACTGCCCAGTTACAACTACGGCGTTTGTTTGGATCGTAATTCGTAAAAGACTTACGTAACTCAACTAACACTCACTTGCAACCCAGTTACCACTCACTTACAGCCCAGTTACAGTTAATTTTGTGGTCATACAAATTTGTATTATTTTTATATTAATATTAAAATGTTTGAATATTTAACTTTTTAATATTTATTTGCAGTATTAAAACTTTTAAAATCACCAAATAGTTAATTTTGTGGTCAACTTTTTCACTTACGACATACATTACGACAACCAAATACCGTAAAGTACAATACACTTTCTCGCTTTACATTTTTATATACCAACCAAACACCGTAAAATTACATACATGTAACTCATTACAATTGTAAAAGATTTTACCAATTACAACTACGAATTACGGCCAGTTACGACAACCAAACAGACCCAATATGAATATTTGCAAGACACAAAGTAAAGAGAGAGAGATAGAGAGAGTCAATGGATCAAGCGCAAACAACAAGATATGTTTCGAGGTTCGAGCACCCAGCTCTACATCCCGCCTTCGACACACGAAGGATTTCTAATCCACTAGCTAGTCCACAAAGAACTCTCACAAGGAGTACCCAACTCCTCTCTTTACAACCACAACCTCCTTGAGGCAAGCTCCAATCCAACAAAATAATCACCTCACAACCCGAGGGATTAGCACAAAGCAAACACAAGGATCACCTCACAACTTGATGGATACAACCCAAATGCATAACTTCCTCAACACAATGAGGGTAAGGCACAAAGCAAAGATTGGGTTTTTAACTTGGTGGTCTAAACAACAACCACAAACAATTTCTTTTCCTCACACAAAGATCCTATAGAATAAGAAAGTAGATGTTGCTCAGTGTGGAGAAAACCAATGGAATGGAAATCAAAATCACAAAGAAAATCCTTGGGAAAAATTGAAACCAAGATATAGAAGATGAATCAAAACTCTTTTTCCCAAAAACCCTTTTCTTTGAATTTCCAAACCCTAGCAAAAACACCAAATAGATTGTTAATTTGAATCCAAAAACTTTTTTTGATTGCTGTGAAAACACCAGAGAGTAAGGAAAAATTCGCACAAAAATTCTTAGAGAAAAACTCTTTCCAAAGGGGTATTTATAGACCCCAGAAAAATATAGCCGTTGGCAGCAGAAAATGCCAGAAATACACTGCCGGTCGACCGGCCGGTCGACCGTCCAACGGTCAAATTTTGCCCGTTGCCAGCTACCGGTCGACCGCCCCGGTCGACCCAAACAAACAGAGAGCTCTGCTCTCAGACCCGGTCGACCCGAACGGTCGACCGTCCAAAGTCTGCCAAACGTGCACAAATCTGTGCATGCCGGTCGACCGACCCGGTCGACCGACTTCAGCCAAGTCGGACTTGGTCAGAAGACTAGTCGACTGGTGAAGCCTGGAACAGAAAACTGAATTAAAAACATGTTTAAAAATTCTTTTATCTTTACTAAAAATCACCAAAAATAGTTTTATCATTTTGCATTGATATATAAACATGTGGTAAAAAGTTTAGCTCAAATATCAATCAATATGAACTATTTTTGTGTCTTATCGTTTTTACCAAAAACCAAAAACTGTATTTTCTAAAACTTGGATTTTGAATAGAAAATACGTTTGTCCAAAACCCTTCCAACTAAAAAAATATGATATTTAAACACTTTGAAGCATGATGCATATGGATAGAAATTCAATATACATGAAACAAATATATATCATAGTTTTTGTCATTAATTCCAAAATATGTTTTGTTAAAAATACCAAAACATAAAACACATGAATAAGTAAGTCAAAACTAAGTTTGTCTAGGAAATTAAAGCATGCATGTATATAAAACAAATCATATATACATTAAACCATGTAAACTTGTTTTGATCTATCTATTCATGAAAACCAAGATCGGTTAAACCTAAAACCGAAAACCAATATTCAAAACATGAAACGTGTGTTGTGAACTTGAGCATTATCATACTATTCTAATCTTTACAATTTGGATCTAAACACAAAACTAAACTATGGTACGAAGTCTTCTTGTAGAGCGCAAACTCCAAGCCGACTCGATCCAAAACTTCTTGATTCACCGAGCAAGTGCTATATATGATCTTCGACGCTCGGGCTCTTGAATCAACATGTGAAAGCTTCCAAATCATCTTGTTGAAGCTAATCACCAACTAATAACTTGATTAATGATCTGAAACTAAAATCACAAGATTATTAGTACACATAACTACATGAGTTAATCATCATCAAAACTAGAGTGGAAGCCTCTGGGCAACAATCTCCCCCTTTTGATGATGACAAAACTCATGGAGTTATATATGCATGGATTAAAGTTAAGCTTCAAAGAAGCTCCCCCTTAACTCATGCATAAATAAATAAACAATAAATAATATGCAATGAATATCAAACATGAAACATGAAACATGCATATCTATGCATAAACAATAAAAGGTTCTAGATACCAATGAAATGTTTAAAACAAAACATGCTCTAGATACCAATTACAAAACATCCAATTACAAAACATGCTCTAGATATCAATTAAAATTAAACTAAATTAAACTTAATATATGCAAAAACATAAACATGCATATAAACTCAAATTCTTCTCCCCTTTTTGTCAATCATCAACAAAGGGGTAAAAACCAAAACAAAACAAAATCTTCTTTCCTTTAATACAAGGAATCAATCTTCAAAAAGGGGTAAAAGCAAAACCAAATCAATTGAAAAATCAATAAATATTTCTCCCCCTTTTTGTTCGAAACAATGAATCAATAAAAAAATAATTTTTCCTATTTGTCTAAAACAAAAACAAAATCAATAAGGGGTGACAATCAATTAGGATATCAATTGAAAATATGTCAATGAAGCATCTTGATACCAGTTGAAAGGAAACAAACAAAAAAAATATTGATACCAATTTTAAGCAAAAACACATGAAAAATCTTGATACCAATTTGAAATTAAACATAATGAATTTTGAATGTCTAAACAAAATTTTGATACCAATTGTAAATAATTTTCATTTTAAACATATGATACCAATTTGAAATTTTCAATCATAAAGTAAGGGAGTGGGAATCAAATACCAATTGAGAAATCACCAATTGAAAGACAAAATCAAATTTTCTCCCCTTTATGAAATACAAACTAAAATGATGCAAAGGCTTGATACCAATATAAAAATAATCAATTGAAACAAAATTGAAGTTCAAGCACTAGCATAAACAAGATTTTGTGCTTAAAGATATAGGGATATAATAAGCACAAATAAAACATATATATGTATGAAAAATAGATACCAATAGAAATTGATATTCTTGGAATAGAAAGCATACATACATACAAACATATATGAGTTTACAAGAAATGTCAAGATTGATACCAATTGAAAGAATTCAATGATACCAATTGAAATAACAATAATGATCAAGTGTATATCTCATATTATCTACCTCCCAATCATGGTTCAAATTTTTAAATGATTTTCATTTTAAAGTATACATGAACATGATCTCCCATCCATCCTCCCATCGATGGTAGGGGTTTTCAAAATAGATTTGAAAATGTAGTATGTTTGAAAATCTCTACCATAGTGAAGAATACGAACTAGTTATAGGAAAAACTTTTAAAAACTAGTACGAAATCCTTCAAGTAAGGAATAAAACAAAATTGTTTTTCATGAAACACATGTAAATCACATGATCACTTAAACACTCAAAGTCCATAAAGCTCATATCAAATTCTCATGAAAACAAATCATGAGTAAACTAATAAAGTGAGTGTACAAGTATAATGTGACACGTATCTATCATGAAAATATTCAATTAGGCTCATATGAAATTTCTTGAAAGCATGAAATTCATCTAAGATGTGAAATCACCAATTGAAATCAACTTAAAAACATGAAATTCATTATAAATGTGAAATCACCAGCAAACATGAAATTCATCCAAACGATTTAAACTTCAAGGCATATGTATGTCATGTACAAACTAAAGTATACATACATATCCTAAACACAATGAGACCACAAAAGTATATGCATGAAGGCATGTGGCTCAAGGATGTATATGTATAAATGATAGTTTGGACAAGATGGACATATACATGAAGTTAAACAAATAAACACGAAATCAAGAAAAACTAAATTTTCACCAAAACTAATTTCATTTCAAGGTATATGTATGAATTGTCAACACAATAAGTATACATACAT
This sequence comes from Agave tequilana, assembly GCA_038442645.1. Classification (NCBI taxonomy): domain Eukaryota; kingdom Viridiplantae; phylum Streptophyta; class Magnoliopsida; order Asparagales; family Asparagaceae; genus Agave; species Agave tequilana. The sequence continues at coordinate 79,767 of JAVJIF010016763.1, read as the reverse complement.
ATCCCTAAATACAATTGAGTCCATATATATAGATTTGCATGAAAGGCAAATGACTCAAAGGGTATACATGTATATCTTAAGGTTTGGCAAAATAAACATATACATGAAATGAAAACTCATACACATAAAACAAATCCAAAAATAGGAATACAAGTTTAAAATGCATGAATCATCAAAACTAGGCTATACTAGCACATTTAATGGGTACAAATTAGCATCCAAGCACAAACACATATAAAGATTTATTTGTGTCCCACTATATGTGCAAGTATAAATTCTAGTCTTAATGAAACTAACATCTAAATAAGTAATCAAATCATTGAGCATAAAAGGGGAATCATAACCCAACATGATAAACATAATAATCAAACATGAATTATTAAGACAAAGAATCATAGTCAACCATATGCTTAGCATGACTAAGACATGTGCATTAGATGATTAACATGATAGTTAAAACATAAAGAGAACACAAAATATGGGTCCATACTAAACATGGGTGTCTCAACAATAATCATATAAAGCATAAGTCTAATAAACATGGCAAACGTCATACTAATCATGAAACAATAAAACATGATTCAACAAAAAAAAAAATCATAAATATCCACATGATCATTATGTATATGCATGTGCATTAGATCTAGTGCATACATGTTAGTTTAAATAAGGTGAGAACACTAAATATAGATCCATATAAAACATGGGTGCTCAAGTAACTAAATATGTATTACACTAATCTAATCAACATGACATAAGCATAATGAATAATAAACTAAGACATGCTATGAATAGATGAACATGAAAAGCATGCAAGTAAAAATGGGAGTTAGAGAATGATACTAAAACCGGTGAAGGTGCATCTCTAGTTCTCCAAACCACGGTGGTCCTCCCACCAAATCCTTGAGTGTGAAGCATCCAAATGGTTCTCTTTAAAGCTTAGAACGCATCCACCTCAAGGCACCAATACTCTCACGTGATGCGAGAGCTCCCACCTACATCAAAAAGCATAGAGGTGGTCTTTGGTACCCATTTTCTTTTGAGTCCATAGGGGTTAGTTTCTTTTCTCACCCAAACAAAATTAGTTGCTAAATTTTCATGATAAACACGATCATAACAAAATCTAGCAAGGTGGCCTTTTCGACCACAATGTGTACATGTGTACACATGAGCATACGTGTGAAGGTGGTGACTGTGGAAAGCATGTGTATGCCGTGTAGGGTGTGCATGCAAAGATGGACCTTGTTTCTTGCGAACCAAGGTTTCCAAACGTGAATGATTCAATGTGCATTGGCTCAAAGTGGAGCCCAAACATTCAACACTTTTCTTCAAAACATTTATATCATTTTCAATAGTGGAAGATAAAGTGGAGCATGCAATAGGTGTGCAAGAAGAAGAAGAAGCTATACTAGCATGGCACACAAGAGAATCAATATCAATTTTCAAAGATTCATTTTTCTTTAAAACTAAATCCAATTCTTTTGTAATTGAATCAATTTTGTTTTTCAAAACAAGGTTATCTTTTAAAACAAAATCCAATTTAGAAGATAAAACCTCATTGTTTTTCACAACATCATTACAATCATTTTTGTTTTTCAAAACCTCAATCTCATCAAGGGCAAGGTCTAGTTGAGATCTTTGTGAGTCACGTTCACTAGTGATCTCTTCCTTCTCTTGCAAAACCGATTCAAAATTAGAACACAAATTCTTTAATTCATTTTTTAAAACAAGGTTGTCATCTTTCAAAAAATTGTGTTTTTCCAATAAATTTTCAAGCTTTTGAGCAAGTTCAAAATTAAAGTTTGAACTTCAAAACAACCATGGCAATAGGAACTAGAGCTATTATCTAATTGAGAATCCGATTGTACCTCAAGGGAGTTATTCCCTTGGACCATGAGGCAACGCTCTTCGGACTTTTCTCTCATAGATCTCTTCATCTTGTTGATAATCCTTGGAAGCTCGGGAGACGTCAATAAGCTCCAAACTACAAAAGCTGAGTCATATCGATCAAACACCGGTAAAAGATGTTCACTAAGAGATGCTCTAAGTGCTCTAAGTGCTAATGCATTAGCCTTTTTATGCTTGCTACTATTAGGGAATGATTCCATAGTGGAGGCTTGATAAACTAGATGTCCTAGTCTTTTCAAATGGCTACTCATATTGGCCTTCCAAACATCAAGTCTAATATGGTCAAACATAGGAGGGCTATCCATGAGTGCAAATTAACAATGCAAATGAAGATTAGCAAACCAAGATCTCACTCCTAGGTGGTTAAACCTAAATATCAGGAGCACTAGCTCTGATACCAATTGAAAGATCACCTAGAGGGGGGTGAATAGGTGATTTTGCTAATCTAGTCAACTCAATGCGGAATTTAAAAACTTAATGCAATACACTCAAGTGCAATCAACAAATGATGCACACACAACCAAGCCAAGCAATTTTGAATGCACAATATGAATATTTGCAAGACACAAAGTAAAGAGAGAGATAGAGAGAGTCAATGGATCAAGCGCAAACAACAAGATATGTTTCGAGGTTCGAGCACCCAGCTCTACATCCCCGCCTTCGACACACGAAGGATTTCTAATCCACTAGCTAGTCCACAAAGAACTCTCACAAGGAGTACCCAACTCCTCTCTTTACAACCACAACCTCCTCCTTGAGGCAAGCTCCAATCCAACAAAATAATCACCTCAAACCCGAGGGATTAGCACAAAGCAAACACAAGGATCACCTCACAACTTGATGGATACAACCCAAATGCACAACTTCCTCAACACAATGAGGGTAAGGCACAAAGCAAAGATTGGGTTTTTAACTTGGTGGTCTAAACAACAACTACAAACAATTTCTTTCTCCCACACAAAGATCCTATAGAATAAGAAAGTAGATGTTGCTCAAGTATGGAGAAAACCAATGGAATGGAAATCAAAATCACAAAGAAAATCCTTGGGAAAAACTGAAACCAAGATATAAAAGATGAATCAAAACTCTTTTTCCCAAAAACCCTTTTCTTTGAATTTTCAAACCCTAGCAAAAACACCAAATAGATTGTTCAATTTGAATCCAAAAACTTCTTTTGATTGCTGTGAAAACACCAGAGAGTAAGGAAAAATTCGCACAAAAATTCTTAGAGAAAACTCTTTCCAAAGGGGTATTTATAGACCCCCAGAAAAATATAGCCGTTGGCAGCAGAAAATGCCAAAAATACACTGCCGGTCGACCGGCCGGTCGACCGTCCAACGGTCAAATTTTGCCCGTTGCCAGCTACGATCGACCGCCCCGGTCGACCCAAACAAACAGAGAGCTCTGCTCTCAGACCCGGTCGACCCGAACGGTCGACCGTCCAAAGTCTGCCAAACGTGCACAAATCTGTGCACGCTGGTCGACCGACCCGGTCGACCGACTTCAGCCAAGTCGACTTGGTCAGAAGACTAGTCGACTGGTGAAGCCTGGAACAGAAAACTGAATTAAAAACATGTTTAAAAATTCTTTTATCTTTACTAAAAATCACCAAAAATAGTTTTATCATTTTGCATTGATATATAAACATGTGGTAAAAAGTTTAGCTCAAATATCAATCAATATGAACTATTTTTGTGTCTTATCGTTTTTACCAAAAACAAAAAACTGTATTTTCTAAAACTTGGATTTTGAATAGAAAATACGTTTTGTCCAAAACTCTTCCAACTACAAAAATATGATATTTAAATACTTTGAAGTATGATGCATATGGATAGAAATCCAATATACATGAAACAAATATATATCATAGTTTTTGTCATTAATTCCAAAATATGTTTTGTTAAAAATACCAAAATATAAAACACATGAATAAGTAAGTCAAAACTAAGTTTGTCTAGGAAATTAAAGCATGCATGTATATAGAACAAATCATATATACATTAAACCATGTAAACTTGTTTTGATCTATCTATTCATGAAAACCAAGATCGGTTAAACCTAAAACCGAAAACCAATATTCAAAACATGAAACGTGTGTTGTGAACTTGAGCATTATCATACTATTCTAATCTTTACAATTTGGATCTAAATACAAAACTAAACTATGGTACCGAAGTCTTCTTGTAGAGCGCAAACTCCAAGCCGACTCGATCCAAAACTCCTTGATTCACCGAGCAAGTGCTATATATGATCTTCGACGCTCGGGCTCTTGAATCAACATGTGAAAGCTTCCAAATCATCTTGTTGAAGCTAATCACCAACTAATAACTTGATTAATGATCTGAAACTAAAATCACAAGATTATTAGTACACATAACTACATGAGTTAATCATCATCAAAACTAGAGTGGAAGGCCTCTGGGCCAACAAAGCACTGGTTATTATATCAAATCTCATATTCCATCAAAGATTAATCAATCTAAAATTACTAAAATTAAAGCTGGAAAGCGGTAAAACATCTAAGCATGGAATATAGATTTTACATACAAAACTAGTCAAATCTCTATTTATTCTTGATATTCATTTCTTAATAGTTATAGATAATTTGATGTGAATATGAAATCTTAGACAAGAGATCTAAATATGATCACATAAAAGTCTAGTCTAGCTTCATCTCCCTAGATACACAAGAATTTAACTACTCATCACTAAATTAATAACAAAATAAACTAGATAATAAAGCATGATTAAATCAGGTAATTAATTGCAGGAAAATACATAACTAAATTAATTTAACTAACTCAATTAATTAAAACTAACGATTACTGTAATTAAGCAATACACATCATTAATTAACAACAACAATAAAGTACGTTGCCGCCTGCTTCCTTAGTTGCTTCAAGATTATGGGCCGCGGTTTTCGCATCTGTGAATCGTGAGCCTGAGATGCCGTCTTCTCGCCTGGGTCCCACCGCAGCCTTCATTCGCATGAATAGGGCACGTGGCTTGGCAATGCAGAGTTAAAATGCAGAGTGTTCTCTCTCGCATGAATTTCGAGAAGAGAATAACAAAGTACAAAATGATCCTTTAAAATTAAATCAAAGAACACATGTTGTAATCAAAACAAAGAACAAATCAAATCCAAAAGCATCACCTCTCAGTCATTGAAACGACAATTGCATCAATAATGAAAAATAAAATATGTATTTAATAATAATAAAAAACACGAAAAATAATATTCCGGCCAAAAGACCAAGCGGCCAAAAATGAGGCCACCTTCCAAAAACCTAGCCTAGATATTCCTTTTATAGGCCAGATTTTGGCCTTTTTACAAATAGGTCCCCAAACAAATATAAAATTACACAGACAATTCTAAACTTTGTGGAATTTACATTTAGGCCTCTCAACTTTGTGAAATTATTTTTAATCCCAACTGGGCTCAAACTCCTCTGAATTGACTGTAGATTTCTTTGATGTATGTTTTAGGTGTAGTAGAGCGCTCCTGGCAACATCAAACCTTCATCTCACCTTCGAACTCTTTTTGGTACGCTTTATAGTCTTTGGAGTTTGTGTTGTCCAGCCTTTTTTTAACTGCTTTGCTTGCAGAAATCGCTAAAAATTTTCGAGTAGCATATTTAAATACAGAAAAATTAGATAAATGAAACTATAAAAATGTGATAAAATCGTGCTAATCAAAATACAACTTATAATATTAGTAGAACTAACAATATAAAACTCTTAATAAGATAAAAACTAAAATAAAGATTACTAATTGAAAATTAACTAATCAAGAGTTTAACACTACATCTCAAGCTGGAGCATAAATATTTATCGTGCCCAACTTGTTACGTATTTGAGAAAACTCTAGGAGGAACATGTTTTATAAACATATTTGTGAGCTCCTTAGGAGATAAAGTGAATAAGTAAAAATAAACTTTCAATAGATCACATCACAAACAAAATGACAGTCTACCTTTATGTGCTTGGTCCTCTCATAACATATAGGATAGTTATGTAAATAACAACCTGATTGTCACAGTACATAGACATCGAATCATCCATGCTAAATTCAAATTCTCACAGTAGGGATTTCAACCACATCATTTCACAAGATGTATGAGCCATAACTTTACTCTGTTTCAGTACTGGAACGAGACAATATTCTGCTTCTTACTCCTCTAAGTAACCAGATTACCTTAACATAAGTGCAGTAGGCAGAAGTTGATTTCTCTCTTTTATCTCCTGCATAATTCGAAAATGAAAAAGCTTCAATTAGCAAATGTTCATGCTTTATACAACAATACTTTACCTGGAGACTTGTTGATATAAGTCTTAGTTTTCAATAGTCTTCCAATGAATCTCTCTAGGCTTGTGCGTAAACACTCACTAATTCAACAACGTAGACAATATCTGGTCTAATAACTGAGATACATAATTTTACCTACGAGTCTCCTGTACTGAGAAACATCCTCAATCAAGGGTTCACTCTCATCCCACTAATATCCATAGGAGTATGCGCTGGCTTGCAACCTAGTAGTCCAGTCTCTCTTTAGTAAATTCAAAGTATACTTTCGTTGAGAAATAACTACTCCATGTTATCGTGAGCAATTTTAATCCCATGAAAGTATTTTGGCCTACCCATGTCTGTGGTCACAAACTGAGTTTTCAGGTACTCTTTAGCTTTTATAATATCAACACGACTCTCAATCAGTAGAATGTCAAAACAACAAAAGTCAGAGTACTAGAAGAAGTTCTACGAATAAAGACCGAATGATTAAATAACACTTCTGTAATTTCACTTCAAAGATGATACAACTGAACTTGTCAAACGGGACTTATGGACTTTGCTTAAGACTATATATTGCCTTCCTAAGTTTGCACACCATATTCTCCCCTTATTAACATACCGAAGAGGTTGCTCCATATAGGCCCTCTCAAGATCACCATACAAGAAGGCAATCTTCACATTCAATTAAAACTCAGGGTGGATCTACTTGGCACTTAGTTTTGTAGTCCTGTGGGGGTGTGAATCGTATAATTTGTACGTCTTGATGAGGTATGGAAAGTCAATCGGTCCTAGTATTTCTCCAAACCAAACATGTTTGACTATAAAGTTCCTCCCCCAAAATTCTAGCTGCAATTAATTTTTGGATTCACTAAATTGTTATACACTAAACATTTAACTGAGGCATATAACACGAGAGTATTTGCTTTGGTGGCAATTGATGGGTGGCAAATGGATAGTTAATGTGCAAATGCTCATGTTGATTTATTATCCTCTAGAGACTATTAGAATCTGACACCTCTATGAATAATTGATTCGAATAACAACGGGATGCACAGTTAGATAAGAAAATATAGTTGTCTTTAAATCTAAAGAGTTGTGGAATGATAAGGTGTTGCTGAAGTATCTTAGTTGGAGATGAAGCTTTTTCTTAGGGTTGTCTTTAACTGTAAAGAGAGATATGAAATGATTTTAGGCGTTGCAGAAGAATCTTAGTTGGAGATGAAGCTTCAAGAAGCAATGAGAAAAGTTGTACGCCTTAATGTAGTGATGTGAAATGTGTACGTAGGCGAAAATAATAGATAAAATAACTCAAAGAAATGTTTCACCAACAAGAAGATTGTTGGTAAGAAAACGAGTTAAAACATGTAATATAAGTTGTGATTTTTTAACATGTCATTATATGATTAATATCAAATATCTAAGTGCTGATTAGCTGTTGTTTGCTATATAGGCAAACAAATTCTACGTGCAATAAAGAGACTAGATCAATTAAAAGGGAGAAATAGAATAACTCACTTTTGATGTGGACAGGAGATTAAAATAGATAATTGACTGGATGATGTATATATATACTAGTAATTAAAGGTTGATATCATGAAAATAATATCTAGGAGGATGGTAGATATGATCTCACTTGTAGTGCAGATGAGATCAAGATGGTAGCATTGTAAAGAACTTCGAAACGAACACTTCGAGTACTCTCGCTCAGAATTCTGACTACGGGAGGGGCTCGACCGTACCCGTTAGTTTTCGCGGGCGTGATCGTCTGGCGCCAGGGCGTGGCGCGTTTGGGCGTGAGCGCTTGGGCGCTAGGCACAGTATTGTGCAGAAGCCACAGACACTTCTTCAAGAATTATGAAAAGGTTTTGAGCAGTTGTTAAGCAACAAGAAGACGAGACTTTAACTTGAATAGTTGAAAGAGATGATGTAAACGAAGTTGAGAAGAGGCGGTGATGGGTCGTCGATGATGAGGACTCGGCGTTCAACAGAGGAAGAAATTTGATGTGTGAGGTAGAGAAAATAGTAAGTAATCGATAAATCAATTAGAGCTAATTGAGTATGATTAGGGCATACCACCATTAATAGGACTTAAGATTGAGAATTCAATAATCAAACTCATTTGAGAGTAATTTTTTTTTTTTTCATTGATTAATTATCTCTTCAGTAGAATACATGAGGGCCATTTATATTGGCTACAAAATTATACTCTTCTAGTTACAATTGAAATAGAATAGAAAGACTAATTCTAAAAGAAATAAAAAAAATGTAAAAAAAGCAAAAATACATGAGAAAGAAACTACTAATCCTACTACAACTCTGATTACTATTCTAGTATATAAAATAGAAATCCTAGTACTACTCTGATTCTTCTAGAACCAAATAGTCATTGTTCTCTTGAGTCTTCTTTGATACACGCGTCATTTTTTGGACTTGGACTTTGGTGGCAGTGTCAACTCCATGATGTCCGCATCATATGGAGTTTTGGTGAACAAGTTTACAAGTTGAAAACAATTTGCCGGGGGTCTAAAGTTTGGAGTTCGGGAAATGTGCAAGTGAAGAACTCAATAGCAGTTCGAACCTAAAAGAGAAGGTACATCAATGAAGTAACTTACTTCTATTTTATGCATCAACTTGACAACTCCCGTGTTAGTAGGTTGGTTCAATCGATCAACAGAGCATGGGTGCAGTTTGGTTATAAATTTGAGTCTAGTGAACAATAATTTCAAAGATGACGAGAAACTATTTGCATTGTGCTCATTTGTGAACTTTGCAAAAAAAAAAAATGCATGATTGTTTTGAATTAATTGCTTTTCTATAAATAGATCTTATACATGCTCAGCAAAGTAGCATGCGGAGAGAACGGAACGTAGGCATTCCAGGCAGGTTCAGCATGTGGGGCGGGGTGGATTCAGTTGAGGCTCGACTTTCTTGTGATAGGGAATCCGTCATGAGCCTGGGAGTTGGGCATAATAAAGCTTTTAGTGTATCGGGGAACGAGCTTGAAGACTTGGCTAAGTAACACCTCCAATGTGTTCAAAATCGAGGACAAAGATGGTGTTTTGTTTATTGTCTTGTATTCAAGGTATCCGGAGATTCAGTTTGGGTTAGAATGTTAACCCAAGTTGTTCATTGAGGTTCAATTAATCAAAAGCTTCAACCAATGTTAGTCAAAACCGAGCTCAGGTAGGTATCAACTGGATTGTTAAGAGTATGCCTTGGGATCTTTCCAAATATTTTATGGTTACAGGCTATTTAAATTTGTAATTAGTTGTTGTGGCTATTCACATAGCCAAAGGAAAGAAGAGTGGAAGTTGAACCTAGCTGAAGTAAAAAATAGTTTGAAGTTGGGGTTAAGAGAGGAGGAAAACCCTGTAAGATCTTCTCTTATTGTGTCCCAAAGGGTTATGGTTCGGAGATAGCAAAATCCTTCAATAGTTTTATTTTGGCACAAAGGGTTTAGGTTGATTGAGAAGGAGAAGGGAAGGTGAGTGTTATCTTACTCTTGTAAGTGACCGTGATGTAAATGCTTCCTGCTCCCTCATGGGTATATGCTGGTTGTAAATTCTCAGTTTCTGTGTTTTTGTCGTCTTTACTTTTCTTCTGTGTCCATTTTTTTGGAGAAGGCATCTTTTTTTCTAATTCCCATCATGGATCAATCCATGCCAATACTTCTCCTGCACTGCATCTATTTGGTATAAGGGTACAATTTTCTAACAGTTGTCAACTTGTTGTCAAATACTTACTTTTCATTGACTTACTATATTGAGTTGTCTCTTCATCTCACTTCACGCTGCTTTAGGATATATATATCATTGTATATGTATATATGGTGAAGATCTTAATCTCAACCCTGATTCGTAATTTTCCAACTGCAGGATGTTTGGACATTCAACTGTATTTGGTTAGAATATGAATATATTACCCTCAATCCTCATTATCACATCAGAGTTTTGGTGTAGTAGTAGGGATTTTACTTAGGCACCAGACCAATCCAGTTTCAATTCGCACCTGGCACACATTTAAAAAAAAAAAAAGATTAAGAAACAAGAATGCCGCGCAAAAGCCCATGTCGCCCACAAAATAGGCGCTCGACCCACGAAGGTTTGATAGGATATAAATATATTACACTCAATCCCCACCACAACTTAGGAGTTTTGGTGTAGTGCCAGGGATCTTAACAATTTGGATGGTAGGGAAATGAAAGGAACGGATTCAGGTTAGTTATGCAACTGATTGACATAGATTTATGTTGTGCTTTACTTCCCCAACGATTAAAGTACTGTGGTCAACATATAACATGAAGCAAATGTAATTAGTAGCAGGATATTATTTTTTTTTGTGAGCATTTTCAAAAGCTCAATTCGGATTGAAGCTAATAGAAACATTTTTATAAAATTTTATGTTGTCAAATTATTTGTGCTAATACAAAAAAATTGACACCTGTTTGCAGCTGCAATCATCTTCCCATTTGTTTCTCTCCTGGTTTTCTCTGGAAGCTCTGCAGTTATAATTGGTCTCTGGCCTGCTCATTTCTTTTGGACTTATTACTGTGTAATAGGGTATGTCTTTTGCTCTTTTTTTCTTCCATTCATGGAAATCAAATTTCTTGAAGAAAATTTTATGAAACTCAAAGTTCAGTAATAAATCGCGTAGAATAAAGTGTTTTCAATCATGACCTTCAGTTCCTTGAATTGAAGATTTTCATAACATTTTCTATTTTCCATTTCCATGTTTTTCCATTGATAACTTTTTCCTTTAATATTATATTCACAGGACAAAGAGGCTTGGGGCTGTCCTAAAGATTTTGATAATACTTGGTTTGCCGGTGCCTTTAGTTTTGTGGCTAGTGTTCAGCATTACTGGGAGCCTTCTTGTTGGCATTGGATACGGTTTCTTGTCTCCTTTGATTGCAACATTTGAAGCAGTTGGAGAGAATGCCAGGGACAAGCTTTATCACTGTTTCTCTGTAAGTCACTCAGCAAAATGGATTGAGTATCTTTCCATTCAGTAACAAGCTCATAAAAGAATTTGAGTTTCTGTTATACTCCTTTTGACTTTCTTGTATAGCTTTCTGTTCGGTTTTCTTTTTTTCTTTCTGTTCTTTGGACAAGTATGTGTGCATCTTTACCTTAGGATTGAAATCCTGAATCTCCCTTTTCTCAAGCTTTTCTGAACCTTGTTTCTCTTGTTTATCTTTATACTTCTTAAGACGATAGCTCTTGTCATAGCTTTGTACTTGTTAAGATTATCAGCATTGCTTGTTTAAGCTATCATTCCTTCTATAGTCGCCCATAAAATGGTCAAGCTTTGTTATCAGACATTGTGTTTGTCTTGACCTGTCTGTCAACCATGGAATTACCCACTATACTTGAATTACCAACTATTCTTGATTCTTTTAGTCATGCTATTCATTATAATTCATAATTCAATCTATAGTATGTTATTCAACATACCCCGTGTCCTCAGTTTCTCCGATATTTTACCCCCGATCTCATTCTGCTCTGTCCCCCTTCGATCTCTCTCTCTCTCTCTCTCTCTCTCTCTCTCTCTCTCTCTCTCGCGGGAGAGAGCAAAGAGATCGAGAGAGAAAGCAGAGAGATATCGGGAGGGAGAGAGAGCACAGAGAGATGGGGGGGGGGGGGGGCATTGGAGAACGAGATAGAGAAGAGAGAGATGAGGGGAGAAAGATCTTATATGTGCTTGGAGATGAAGAATCAACGCTTGGAGACGACACCAGCGAGAACACCACGACAAAGAACCACCAGAGAGTTCTTATTTTACTGTCGATTACAGAGAGGTATGTCTTCTTCTTTCTTCTTGGCGCCGAACGAGGAGACGACTATGAGGTTACAGAGAGGATGACGAGTAAGCGGATTTGGGGGATTTTTTTGCCATAGACTGGGAGAATATGGGGAGATTTATAAAAAGTCGAATTGTATCGTAAGGTAGGTTACTGTGCGTTACGTTAATAACGTAACGTAAGCTACGAGCAAAATAACCATAGTTATCAAACATTGCGTTTTTTATACCTGTTATATAACAATTGGTCGGCGTTACGTTATATAACGAGTTATAATGGATTATATAACGGGTTTTTTTTAAAACACTGATCTAAACTGCTTTTTAGATCATTCATCATCCATCCAGTGGTTGATTTTTCTATAAATGATAGATTCCGAGTAATATTTATGACGCAGATTCATCTGAATCTTAAATCTTACAATTTATCCCACATTACCAATGTGGTTTCCTTCTTTCTAAGCATTTTAAGACGTTCTGCTTAGAGAATCTTATCTTGCTGTCAGTTCCCTATTACTCTTAAGTACCATGTTTTCTGTTTTTCTGTTCAATATTATCTTTTTTGCCCTGACTAACTGAATAGTGAAAGAGGTGTTGGACTTCAGAAAATCAGAAAACTACAACTTTGCAACTTATGCAGCTAAACCATTGGATAATCATTATTTATTTATCTATCTGATTGCAACCTTTTGACAGGATGGATGCAAGAGCACAATCATGGGAGCTTGTACATTGGTGCGGGACTTCACTGATTTTTGCTTCCACTCGTATTTCTCATTTATGGATGACATGAGAGAAAAAGTTTCATGGGATGAGGCACCCATAGATATCAAGTATGATGCATTCTTTTCACTCATGATTAATCAGAAGCTTACAAAATCTGTTTAGGTTCCCTCATAGTATAGGAAACTGTAATATGGTAACCTTCTTCTGACTCTTATTAAGTACTTTGGTCCATTGCAAGGTAACTATCCCAACAAGTTAATCTGATGGTGACTTAGCCACTACTTGTTTTGCTATTGGTGGTTCTGAGGACACAAGATTTATACATCTGAAGTTAACATGGGTGTTTTAATTTATTCATATAATGATTTCCACCATTTGCTTTTTCCTTTGGACAATATTTAGCAGTTCTGTAATGTTTACCTCTCATGAAATTTAGCAGTCCTTTCATGAATGTGCATCACAAGTTACAAGTTGTAGGGATGATATTTGACTATTTTACTTGTTTTTTGTCATAAATCGATGACTATCACCTATAGAAAATCACATCATTTCACATTCTTATCTAGATTTGTTCATGCTCTAGGGGAATTTGGAAATTGACTCGTTAGCTGCATGAGCGTTAACAGTATACCCATTTGTCGATATTGTAAATCATGGCTCTTTCTTGCTCAGCACTTGGCAAAAACTTGGTGTAAATTAACTAGGCCATAAATTTGTTACCAACTGACATAGGATTGAAATTAAGTCGACTTCTTTTGCAAAAAACTTTCGTGACTTCACCTCATGCTCAATAGACAAAACACATCAGAAAGGTCTTATAAATGATGATCACAACAAGGATCACCATGGCCCAAACTTTTGCGTGTGGGGCATCATGATTTTCTTATATTGATATGGTTACTTGAGCATGGTCTCAAATCTTAGTGTCAGTATCAGCCGTAACGGCCGTTTATCAGTCTCTTTGGTTCATCATATCGACAATATCGGTCTCGTCTCGGTCGTATCGGATTTTTTGGCAGTTTTGGTGTTGGCCATAAATATATCTATTGGGCGATATTTTAAACCTTGTACTGGAGCTATAGAACTGTAAAGGCGCTTGTATCATGCTACACCATATCTTTTCACCATTGTTCTTTTTCACTTATTTGAAGGTTATCAAGCCTACCTAGTTGTTTGCTGGTTGGTCTTCTTGGTGTCCCTATTGATGTGCCTGTGATAAGCATGCTGGCACTGTGGAAGAGTCCCTATATGTTGCTGAAAGGCTGGATTCGGCTTTTTCACGACTTAATTGGGAGGGAAGGACCTTTTCTAGAGACAGTTTGTGTGCCTTTTGCTGGTCTTGCTATCATACTGTGGCCTCTAGCTGTTGTTGGAGCTGTGATTGCCGCATTTATCAGCAGCTTTTTTCTAGGACTCTATGGCAGTATCATTGCTTATCAGGTGTGTCAAATATTCCAAAATGTTATGAAGCATAATTAATTTCGTGGACTTCTGATCCTTATTACCTTTTTGATTGTTTAGGAAGACTCACTACAGATGGGACTTGCGTACATCATTTCTGCCATATCACTATTCGATGAGTACTCAAATGACTTGCTTTACTTGAGAGAAGGATCATGTTTCCCCAGGTATCATGTATGGCCTATTAAATGTCGTTTTGCGAGAAGAACAAGTTTTCCAATAACTTGACAGATTTTCAATGCCAGTTGTCTATTAGCTCAAATTACTTCCATTGATGAATCTTTTTAGACTTTTTAGAATTAATGTTTCTACAGCCAGGCCCAAGTACAGGAAAAACAAAGTTCCTACTGAGCATCCTGACCGAGGCGAGGAAATGGAAGAGAATAGAACTGAAAAGAAGAATGTGATACCTGACTCAAGCAGAACAGAGTTGGCTTCGCAACGGTCAAGGACACTGAAGATGGCTATCCAACAACTAAAGCCCTTTCAAGTAAGAGAACTCCCTCCTACCTCCTCTCTCCTCCTCTCTCTAACAAAAAAAAACCATAAAAATACAGATATGGGATTGGCTATTCATATCTTGTGAGATAAATGGAAGACTTTTACTTGGTGAGGGTCTCATAAGTGGTGCAGACATAGAAGAATGCTTTATCAAAGGGAAGTGCAAGAAACTGAGTATAAAGTTACCTGCATGGTGTATTCTGCAGTGCCTGCTTCGGTCTGCGAAGTCTGACTCTCATGGATTGCTTATATGTATGTTCCTCTGCCATATAAAGTATTCTTTGGTTCATTTTAATAAATTATTCTAGATTTCCTGATAATGTTTTGATTGGAATTTGTCAGCTGATGGAGTGGAACTCACTAACTTTAACTGGCCGAAGGACAAAATATTGGAGTGGATTCTTGGGCCACTTCTGATTATGAAGGAACAACTGAAAGGGATACAATTGAATGAGAATGAGGAATCCTGCTTGAGAAAGTTGATCATGATTGGCAAGCATGCGAGGCCAGAAGACTGGGATGGCAGTGGATTTCCATCAGATGACAATGTACGAAGAGCTCAGCTTCAAGCTTTAATAAGGAGGTATATCGTGTTACTGACTCGATTACTATTTACTTGATATACAGATATTTTGTTAGACATCACTCCTTAATATCCATTTCAGTCTATTTCATGCACTCTAGGTATGCATAGGTTCCTCTGATTACATGTACCATCTGATGACAAAACATTTGATGATCGCTGATGCCTTGAAATCCTGATTAATATTTGAAGTTAGTGCAAGTGTGGAGTAGTGGAAGGGATTTTATTTTAGTTTTCTGAATTCTCAAGACACTTCCATAAAAAATGTGAGGATAATACTTCCTAGGAAAGATGCAAGGAAAGATATTAACACAAGTAAAAGACCTTTTGTATGGAAAACTGATCCATGACACTATCGGCTTTTTAGGCGGCCAAAAATGGGTGAAACTATTTGGAATTTGTATAACCTCAAGAGGTGTACACTGAGATAGATATGTCAGTGAACTGGAAACCCAAGTTAGTTTGATCCAGAAGGAAAGCCCTTCATGGAGTCTTGATGTCATTCGTGTGTGTGTGTGTAGAGAGAGAGAGAGAGAGAGAGAGAGAGAGAGAGAGAGAGAGAGAGAGAAACTTGGCTACTTTCGGATCGGTGATAGATCATCAACAATTGGTATCAGAGCGATGGCTAGCAAGACGACCATGACAACCAAGTTCGAGGTGGAGAAATTTGACGGAAGTCCAACTTCCTGTTGTGAAAGATGCGGGTAATATCGTTGTTCGTAAAGGAGGGCACACACAAGGTCATACTTGATATTGAGAAGAAGCCATCAGAGATGGAGGATGATGAGCGAAACGACATCGACTTCCGTGGAAAGGCAACGATCATACTGTGCCTATCAGATGAGATCCTCTACAACGTGACGAACGAGGAGACTACTGTTGATCTTTGGTGTAGGCTGAAGAGCCTGTACATGATAAAGAGTTTATCGAACAAGCTCTTTATGAAGAAGCAGTTATACAGTCTTCGGATGAAGATAGGTTGCCTGTTCTACAACATCTCAATGCTTTTAATAGAATTTTAAGCGATTTGAGTCTGAATCCTTCATACTCAAATTCAATATTACGACATTCAAATACGAGATTTACTCTATTGAATTTGTTCTACAATATTTAAAGATTAAAATATTTTTGAGGTCTACAATATTTAAAGATTAAAATATTTTTTGTGATTTTCTTGTCCATGCATCAAGTAGGCACAAAATAAACGATCAAAAGTAGCATAGTACTTAGATCTGTGATTTTAGACATAAATTCTTGATCTGATCATTTGATCATGATTTAAACATTTAAAAACCCTCACTCACCCACTTTTGTTAGGTTTAAAATATTCTACACCGTTAAACTAATCAACTCACTATTTAGTCGTTCATTTTGCACTTACTTGATGAATAAAAAAAATATTCAACACACTTGAGTTTTTATTTTTAAGCACTCTTAATAATGTAAATTAACTCCGATGGAGTGAATCTTCAATTTGAATGATATAACATTGAATTTGAATGAGAATAATTCATATCCTTATCCTTCCCAAAGGACTCAAGCATATATATATATATATATATATACATATATATATATATACATATATATATATATATAGGGTCAAGTGCTCCTAGTAGATCTCCTTAGATTACAATCTAAGGAGACGGCTTAAAACTCTAACATTCCGATTTTTTTTCATGATATGACCGCAGATTATCATATTCATGTTATAAGATGCACGCATATAAAAAAATCACGTGATTTGAAGTTCATTTACTCATTGATCTAATCGTTCCATTTTGTTCTACTGTTTAAAAACCGTTAATGTTTGAATCCAAAGAAAATAGAGTAACAAACTTTAAATCACGTGATTTTTATATGCATACATCTTATAACATGAATATTATAATGCGCGATCGGATTGTGAAAAAAATGTTCCTAGTAGGTCTCCTTAGATTGTAATCTAAGGAGACGGCTTAAAACTCCAACATTCACTTGA
Organism: Agave tequilana; assembly: GCA_038442645.1. Lineage (NCBI taxonomy): Eukaryota > Viridiplantae > Streptophyta > Magnoliopsida > Asparagales > Asparagaceae > Agave > Agave tequilana. The sequence goes on along the minus strand of JAVJIF010016763.1, from coordinate 62,520 downwards.
TTTTTCATTCATAAACCATTTAAAGTGTATAAATCAATATGCACAAAGCGGATTGTCTATAAGATGTCCCATTGCAAAGTTCCTACAACTCTTAGTTTAAGAACCAACCCTGAATGATCATTTCAATTTGTATTCATGGAGGTGTGCATTGATATATACATGTGTGCACACATAGAGATGTGTAAGGAGAGGCTTTTAATACTCTTAGAGCATAAGTTATGTCTGCCTAAAGTATATAATATACAAAGGATACAGAGAATTTACTGTTTATCATGTTCAAAAAGGCTTATGAACACAAATTTATAGTCTTTGAAGACTAATCAAAGACTAATTGCTCATGCATCAAGTGGTACAAAATGGATAGTTTTCTAGTTTTCTAATCGTTAGAGAATCATATATCCTCAGAAAATTGTTTATTTTGTCAGCACTTAAATCATAGGTAAACGACCTTCAAAATGAGTGATGTTTGTGAATAGAACTTTCAAAATATAAGGATTAAGATTAATGAAATGCTTATGAGATTGGAATTGAACTCATGAGAATAAACTGAATGCCTAATAAACCATGGCATCTGATATCACTTGTAAGAAATTTTGTTAAGGTTCAATTCGAGAGGTGTGCACTGAGATGGATTAGCTTTTTAAGGGAAGGGTGGGCCTTGTCCTCAATTTATTAAAAGAATAAAGAATGAGAGCTTACAAGAGAGAAAGAGAGAGAAGGAGAAAGAGAGGTGAAGTTACAACTTACAAGAAAGCCAACAATACAACAAAATAAACCGAGGAAACCAATAACAACGCACTAAGGCGGTTCACGACACTTGTGGAAAGGGAAGTGAACTTGCCAAAGAGACCAAAGATGAAGTCCGACCACCGAGCTCCAATGTAGAAGAGGATTTAACTTGAATAACCTGTTGATGTTGTTCTTGCCAAACAATTCAATTGATTGCGGTAACAACACAATCCCACCAGTTAACTTTGTTAGATGGAATATGAGAAAATATCCAATCACCTCAAAGAGTAGCAATGGAAGAGGGCCAAGAAGAAATTGCTAAACGATTCTCTCTGGAGCCAAAGTTTCAAGATGAAGAGACAATGAAGAAAAATGTGAGCGACGGTTTTCGGGTTTACCCGCAAAGCAAGCATAATGGTAAAGAATGAATACCATCTTATCAAAAACATCCGTCATAAGAAGACGTTCATAGTATGAGAGCCACATGTGCACTTTAGTTTTTAGAGAAGCTTGAATACTCTAAATTCATCTAAAGCAATTGTTCTCTTCTCGATACCCGGTAGATGTCTATAGAGGGAGTTAACGGTGAATATACCATTTCGATGTAACTTTCATACTTGCACATCTGGTGAATTAGAGAGTTGTATGGATTGAAGGAGGTTGAGGAGAGAGTTGATGTGGTCATTTCCTAAAATTGGGGGCCCAAATCCGACTTCCTTCATGAAGGCAAGTTTGAAAGTTGAATTAGATCGAAACTTAAGTTGAAGTAAAAAGGTAAACTCCTAATAGAGTCTTGGGTCTATTTTTATTTGAAGTTATATCTAAATCACCTCTTTACTCAATATGGGATAATCTTACATCTCGCCTTCCTTTTTTTACCAAACTCATTAGTTCATCCTTGTTGGATTAGGACCCGTACTTCAACGACCGCATGAATGACATATAACAATTAGAAGTTAGCAAGTGCAAATGATGCGATTTTATTATAAGGGAAAAGTGGAGTAAGCTTGCAGATAGTGTAACTCTCAACTAGGCAGAGAGGGGGAATAGAACAACTAAGATCAATTAAGATCATTTGTATGCTTTTTTTGTCTTTGTACCAATTTGATTTCTTGAAGGTATGAGGTTAAGTGGCTCAAACCATTCAAGCGATTAAAAAGAGAGGTGGTTTGGCCCCACAATATGATTAGACTCAAAACCCGAATTTGAGTTCCCTTTTGGATTATATAGATTCTAAGAATATTTGTCACTTCCATCAATTGAGGGTGCCTATTCTCAAAATAAATTGTTATCAAATTAGAAGTTAGAAAGTGAATCGGGGAAAATGTTCTTGTGCTCATAGTGAAAACGAGGTACTGGAGCTTAACGATGTGTAGGCTTAGGTTGAAGGTGAGTGGAGAAAATGTTGCGCTTAGAGCAAAGTCGAGGTACTAGAGTAAAGTGCGGGTTTGATGGTGAAGACAAGGTATTGGAGTTAACATGGGGGGGGGGATCTTAGGATAAAGTAATGGAGTAAATTGAGATTCAAAATTCAAGGTGGAGCTTGGAGTGTAGAATATGTGTTTCAAAATTATAGGAATGAGAAAATGATGGGAAAGGTAGAGATCGTTGAGGTTAAGTGACTAGAATATATTCAAGAAGTTACAAAGGAATATGGAAAGAGAAAAAAAATGGTTTAATCCCACAATAAGTAGAGAGAAACACGATTAACGTTCAAATATGATTAGAATCAAGATTCTACCAAGGGATTTCACTTGGGGTATAGATTTCTACTTATACCACTTTCGTTTGTTAAAATATAAATATAATACCTTTAACCCTCACCAAAGTTTTGGAGTTTTGGTGCAGGGGTCTTAATATGGTATCGGAGCAATCCAGGTTCAATTCCTACCGAACGCGCAATCGAAAAAATGGATTTTACAAAAGCAAAAGTATCGGTGCGCAAAGCCTAGATTTTGGCCCATAAAAAGAGAGCTCGATCTGCGTGAGCCTGTTAGAATATAAATATAATACCTCAACTCTCATCCTAACTTTAAAGTTTTAGGGCAGTAGCTAGTGAGTCTATTATCATAATAACATCAATAACTCACTTAAAAACAACATTGGTAATACTGTAAAACAAATTCAATAGAAGTATTGGAAGACTTGGCAATAAAACATTAAGTTCATTTATTAGAATTTTAGTTGTTTAGTCCACAAGGCATACTATCATAATAGCGTAAGAAAGTAACCGCTACAAGCCTACAATAATTTGTGGTGTTCAAGCTTCCATCTTCAATCTGATTTATAAGCTGAGCAGTCTAAGATGTCAGAACGAACTGTGTTAGGGGCATTTGGTTCCTCCTATAGCCTATCAGACCCAATTTAATTAGCCCTTGCACATTTAACGAAGTAACAAACGGATGAGGCATTTACCTCTCTTTGCTAAGGCCATAATTAGTGGGCTAGATCAACCCATCAAGCTCAAGTGAGCCCCCTAATGACCTAACCTAAGAAGCAGTGACACGGACATGAGTACGACACAGAATACAACAATTTCTTAAAAGTAGGACATGGGAACATAACGACATGACATTAGAACATGTATATCTAAGTAGTAATAAGAATGTATAAATATACATGCATAATCATGTCTTTGCATTCAAAATGTTCATACACATGTTCAAAATGTCGTAACTTCTTAATATTGAACCATATTTAGACTAATCATAGTTTTTATACAAGTTATTATTTTATTACATTTTTTCACTAAACTAGTCTTTGATACATAAGGGAAAGTAAAAATATGAACAAAAAAGTGTAAGATGAATGTAAAGCATGTCTCCAAAGAAGTGTCATAAATTAAAAAATTTATATACGATTGAGGATGTCACGCACCAAACCCCTTTACCTATGTTGAAAGAATAATATTGGCAACATGGGCACGAAGATGATCTTGTGCACATGTTGCACATTACAATATTTAGTTAGAGCAAAGAAAAATTGTAAATAAACCTATATTAACTGGTAACATTTGTAAAAGTTCGCTAAAAATCAAACAATTAATATCTCAAACCCCAACCAAACAGTAAAAGATCTTTGATTACATGGGTTGTTTGCGACTAACTTCATTACTAACTGAATATATGACTTCAATAAAATGAAAATACCCAACAAACAAATCCTCTGGTCTAGATCTTCAAGAATCAGTCTCCAATGGTGGCATGTATCTGAAATGGTTAAGACAACAAGGTGAGTTATAAGCTCAATGAGTAAACCGTTGTCTAATGGCGGACGCATAAGTTCAATAGTAATAACTCAATATATTTAAAGGGTAATTGCTGAAACCCCCCTAATATTTCACTTTTTTTCACTCCCCCTCCCCCCTAACATTTTTTCTATCATAACCCCCTCTGTCGTGATCCCAACCCACTCCGTTAGAGTATATCTATGTAATGATTAATTTACCTTTTAAATCAAGCTCTGATGTGCAATACAAACCCATCTAGTTCTCTCTAGTTATTCTCTCTTCATCTTTTTAAAAAAGAAAACCCATCACATCTCTCTCTCTCTCTCTCTCTCTCTCTCTCTCTCTCTCTCTCTCTCACCCAACAAGGGTCGAGGGCCACTATCCCTCTACGTTCACCTTTATTATCTCTTTCCACACCATCTCTCCCTTCATGAAACCGCGGTGCATATGGGTCCCCGATGCCGGCGTTAACAAGAACATTGATGTCCAGACCCTGAAATACTTCTCTTAGCCCTCGAGTCCAGCACTCAATGTTGTCGCCAACCAACTCCATGAGTACGTTAGCGATCTTGATGTTGTTAGACTTGTCGTCGCCAGCCAAGTCCAAAGCGTAGTAGTAGTAGAAATTATTGCAGAAAGAAGTAGACAAATTTGATAATTCTGTGATTTAGAATTGTGAATTAACCCATAATTTCAGATTTAGAATATTAGCTTCCTCCCTGTTCCACTGAAAAATCTAAAAGAAATAGAAAAGCATTTAGTTCCTCCCTGTTCAACTGAAAAATCTATTAAAAAGAAACAAAAGAAAGCAATTACTAAATGCAAGAGAGAGAAGGGAAAAAAATCAGGATTAATCCAGAAGTAAATAAAAAAAAAAAACTAAGTCGGGACTTGCCTTGGCAACAAAACAAATCAAAAAACTCAATAGACAACTGGAGGTTTCAAAATTGAATTATCAGCAAACTAATTCTCTTATCTTTAGCCCAATAAAAAAAGTTAAAAAAAATAAAAAGATGAGAGAATAATCGCCTGAAATTGGTTGTATACAAAGCGAATATTGGCTTTTGAATTTAAATTTGAGAAGAAAAAAACCAATATTATTTTACCCACTCGAGCTGTGCAGCTCGGAGAAGCGCTTCGATCCGGGGGAGGTTACGGGCGGTAAGGAGCTTCGTTGCGATCTTAGGAGCGCTCCGCCTCCACGCTATTGTTGTTGGTGGGGTCTATTTCTTCTCTTTTTCTCTCTTTTACAGGGAGAGGAAAGAGAAAAGGATGAAGGGAAGGGAAAGAGCTGTGAGGTAAGGAGAAGGGAGCAACAATGCATTGACGTCTGACAAAGAGTTGGGGTGGCAATAGGTGCAGTAAATGGGTGTTGAGGGGTTGGGTCTAGAGAGAGAAGGGTATAAATTTCTTTGGAAAGTTTCTCTAGCGGAGTGGGTCGGGATCACGACGGAAAGGGGTTAAGTATGAAAAAAAAACATTAGGAAGGAAATGTGAAAAAATGTAAAATGTTAGGGGTTTCGAGCAATTACCTCTATATTTAATAACATACATAACATGAGATTATGTTCATAGTCACAAGACGTAGAACATATCATTATATCAATATTTTTGATTTTTTGATATATGAACAATGAGCAATAAAAATTAATGTCTCAATGGTATCATGACGTTTATTGTGTATTTCGTAATATTTATTAATTTATTTCTTTCGTCCTTCTGTGGCTGCATATTAAAGCCCAGTAGAATGGGAATGCATAACTGCATAATGTCAATAAAGTCTCATGAGGACTCACTGCACTAACTTGTGATAGGTTTGCTCAAGAGCCAATAGCAATAGTTGTCTCAAGGCGAATAAACAATGATCCCTACCTAAGGCTGATAAATAATAAGTTGCCTGAGGGCTAATAATATTGCACTAGTGACCTATGATAGACATAGTGACCTATGATAGGCATACAGTAAAAACAATAGTTTGACTTTGAGAGGATTTTGATGTACAATGACTAATGTCTTAGTTTCCTTAACACAATAGTAGCACATTATTCATGTAGTTGTACAATTATAATATCTATATACAAAAACAACATTATAAATTGAGCGAATATTGATCCAAAGCATACATGTTACGACCAAAATTTATGTTTGATCTTATTATTCAATAGAATACGAAACTATTGAAAAACAAGCGCATTACTAAGTTATAATCCCAAAGCATATGTATTCATATATTAGTGACATATGCAAAATGTTTCAAAAACATCTAATAAGGTAGAAGTCTACTCACATCATGTCGATAAAACCTCGCACTAGATACTCCACCAATATGCAGATTATTCTCAGAGACACCCTATTACAATATCAATATTAGAATATCAATTTGGACATGCATTAAACTTAGGCCAGTACGTATATCTATTAAAGTTCTCTCTTTTCCTTATTGTCTTTAGTAAAATTGTTTCCTCAATAACTCAATAAATATCAATATCAGTTGTATATGCAATAACAAAAAAACTGGCGTGTAAACAGAAATCTTGCCAAGTCATGTTTCTAAATTTAGAAAACATAATTTATCAAAAGTTCTGGACTATATACATAATGTTTATAAGGTATTATATACCTTGTGAGATGGAAAGTGCAATTCAGTCAGATCTGTGGACTTTAATGCAAGATTCCAATAGGCGGCTTAATAAATTATATCAATATTCTGGTTGTCCCATAGAAACTCTCTGGAACTATCCCCCTTAAGTCCCTTGTGAGGTAAGTTGCCCCAATAACTTCTATGAGGTCATCTTCTTAATTCAAACACAACAACACACAAGGAAACACATCAATCCAAATTTTACCCTTGATGTGGTCGTCCGTCTGGGTCAGACATTCATCGGCCCACGCGGCCGCCGACAGAAATTTTATTTTATTTTATTTTTTAAAAATTATTTCCAAAAACTGTTTCTTTAAGATTCATGGGTAAAAAGTAGGGATGATCTTGTTGCCTAAAAATTACTCTTAAATAAATTTCTGATGTTAGGATCATATTTTATTCATCTAAAAGAACAATAAATTAAGAAGTCTAAACCATTATAGGGAAAGAAAAACTTGCTTTGTATTATTGAAAGATCCTCTCGAACTTTAACCCGAACTGCAAGTTTTCCTTTCCCCCCTTTTTTCTAGCATTTGAGAAACCCAATTCTCTCTTATATTATAAATATATTTATTGGGATAGGACCCTATATGAGTTCTCATCAAAACTCTTTTCATTATGATTCTTATTTTGAAAACTTTAAGCTTTTATCTGTACACATGTCTCTATCTTAATTAATTTCAAAATTAAATCAAGCACTGATCTTCATAAATAACAAATAAATTTAAAAATTGTGGGTATGACAGGATAAGTTTGAGGAGTGTTCAAGAAGTGTCCAAGTGTCAGTGTCCGATATAGGTTGTTGGCGTATCTGACACACGTACGGCTTCAAAATGGAAGTTCTCATGCTAATAGGACCAACTCTTGGCACCGACTTGGAGGCGTGACCAGCCAATGAGGATGCTCTAGGCATGGGACAACTGATTTGAGTGTCCTCCAATCACTTTTTCATTCATAGACTAGAGACCTTAAACCGTATACTAACTTGAGCTGCGAAGGGTCTTAAGTCAAAGGACCAGTCCAACCTCCTAAATGAATTGTTTTGTTTGCGGATATGTGCATTGAGTTTGAGACAGACTTGCATCAAATCTAGATCTCGGTCTACCTAGTTTGACAGTACTCAGTGACCCATCTTTCTCTTAGCACAAAATCCATCTCAAAATCAACTTTGCAACAATTGACAATTGTCTGTGGGAACGGCGAGCCTCCTCGCATGCCTCTGACAAGGGGCCAATCGATGGTTTTAGGTCAAAAGATGAAATAGCAACTCCAGCTTCATCGCGCGTCTCGAGCAATAGAGATCAAGCCACCCTTACCTCTTCCAGGTAACACACCTCTAGGCTAAACTTTTTAGTTCAATATCAGTTTTAGAAATTTGCGGTCAACCTCACTATGTTATGGGGTTAGTCGAAACCATTGTCATCTGAACCCAACTCCCACCTGATCCTTGGCACATGACTCAGCTGGCCGAACATGCTGGATAACCATGCAGGCTACTGGATGTAATGTTGTCTAGTGCATTAGGCATAATGTCAGTGGGTGAGAGCTATCGAGCTAGTATTCTTTCACTCTTCATGGGTTGCTCTTTCGAGGAGTGCATGTACATGGTGGTTTATCTGCAATCTTGTAGATCATTGGGCAATATTGCAGATGAGTATAGGGCTGAATTCTGTATTATTAGAATATTAGAATACTCTCCTCTATTTATAGAACGGGGTTCTCTTCGTTCCAACTAGATTAGAAATTCTAAACCTAGTGAGAATCTATTCCTTAGTTAAGAAAAGAAATCTCAACTAAATTCTCCAGTCCTTGTGCAGTGAATTAAGTGGAATTTGTCAATTTGAGTTGTTTGGCCAGACGTGGATGGTTGACATGTTAAATATCTTTAATTGCAGTCTTCATCTCTTTGGTTCCATATCTTAACGATTCACCTAGAGTAGATGATAGCTCATGTCACTTAGATAAAAGTGTTATTAGGGACAAGTGCCAACCACTATGTTATTAGTGGCAAGCGCACTGTAAGCATAGTGGGAAAGCTTCTTTGCACTGTGATAATAAATTTAGAGAGTTAGAAAGAGAGATTTCATCTCAATTATATATAACATATAAAAAGACTATTCTTACTCATATTCCTATACTACTTATACTACTCATATCTTAATACTAGTCATAGCATAGTGGGAAAGCTTCTTTGCACTGTGATAATAAATTTAGAGAGTTAGAAAGAGAGATTTCATCTCAATTATATATAACATATAAAAAGACTATTCTTACTCATATTCCTATACTACTAATACTGCTCATATCTTAATACTAGTCATATTTCCCAACACCCCCTCAAGCTGAAGCATATGTATCATACATGCCAAGCTTGTCATAAATACTCTAAATTCGAGGGCTTCTAAGAGGTTTTGTCAACATATATGTTAACTAATTAATGAAAGAAATATGTCAAAATTCAATGATCTTGTCTTCTTTAACCTTCTGACAAACTAAATGACAATCCACCTCAATGTGCTTGATGCACTCAAGAAAAATCAGATTTTCTGCAATGTGGATGGCTGTTGTATTATCAAAATATAATCGCATAGGAGTTTAAGGCAGAAGATGTAACTCTCAAGAAATCTTGTATCTAGACCAACTCACATATGGTATCGGTCAAACTCAGCAATGGATCTGGAAATTACAACTTGTGTGTTGCTCTTCAACGATATAAGATTTTCTCCAAAACACACAATAACCAGTTATACGTTCATAACCACAATCTAAATACAAGAGTCTTCTACCAAGGGCACACTTCAAAAATCGAAGTATTCAAATCACATCACAGTGACTTGTTAGCTGGCATATAAGAAGCGACTTATCACATTATAAGGGTATGCCACATCACGTCGATTCAGTGTAAGATAGTTCAGCTTACTCGCAAGTCTCTTGTATTAGCTTGGATTATCTAAAAGCTATCTCTGATCTTGCCCAAGTCTTTTTTATTCTCCTTGATTATCTAAAAGCTCCCCTTGACTTGGCACAAGTCTCCTGTATTAGCCTAGATTATCTAAAAACTCCCCCTATCTGGCAGTAGTTTGAAGCTGATGTCTATTGGTGAATTCCCTGGTTTGCACCCTAACATACCAGCTTTTGAAAGCATGCCCATTACATACTTCCGTTGAGACAGAATGATCCACTTCTTTGATCTTGCTACGTCAATGCCCAGAAAATATTGCAATTGTCCCAATTTTTTGTTTGAAACTTCTATAGATGCAATTTTGAACTCACTAATCTCTTGAGTGTCATCACGAGTAATCACTATATCATCCACATAAACAATCAACATAATTCATTTTCCCTGATGAAGTCAAAATAAAACAGAATAATCTTTTTGAGAATGACAGTCTAAATTCCTGAACAACTGAGACAAATTTTCTAAACCATGCTCTAGGAGATTGCTTTTGAGATGATGAACTTGTTCAAACTCCTTAAGCAACAAAACTAGCTGGTTGCTCCGTTTAAACCTCTTCATCAACAATACCATGAAGGAAAGCATTCTTGATATCAAGTTATGTAATGATTAATAATGGGTAACAACAAAAGAAATGAAGAGATGAACAAATAATCAATATACATCTGAGAATACCTTTTGACCATTAAATGTGCTTTCAAGCGGGCAAAAGAACCATTTGGATTGAGTTTCACCATATAAACTCAACGGCAATCAACTGCTTTCTTCTATCTAGGGGGAAGAGGTACAAGGTACCAAATCTTATGTGCCATTCTCCTCTAGATCTGCCATTTCTCTTGCATAGAAGATATCCAACCTGAGTCTGATAGGGCCTCTGACACTGATTTAGGAAAAGAATAAGAATCAAGGGATGAGATAAAGAATGAAAAAGTGATGAAAAATGAGCATGACATAAAATTATACAAAAGATCTGCAATGCAACTCTGTTTTCCTTTTTGAAGGCAATGGTTATCAAAATCAAAATGAATATCAACATAAATATGCTCAGAAGAAATTGTAAGAGTCTTACTAGATTGTGTATGAAGAACTGGAATAGGAGACATTGATAAGATCGTGGGATTTGAAGCAAGTTGTGTTATTTATAAACCTGGAGAGGTTTATCCTTGACATATGGCATTTGTTTCACTTTGTTATTCTGTAAAGATGATACATTAGTCGATAATGAGGGGTTCGAAAGAAAAAAATAGATTCATCATCACTGAAAAAAAGACTAGGATAAGAATTAGACTTAAAATAAGTAACATCAGCAGAAATCATAAACTTGTTAAGTCTAGGATAATTTAGACTAGGATAATAATATTTGTATTCCTTCTGAGTCTTAGAGTACCTCCCTCCTGAGCTTTAAAGTACCCTAATAAAACACATTTCAAACCTTTGCACTCTTATTCTTATCAGTCCGATTATTGTGACAAAACAAACACATCAAAAATCTTTATGGGCAAAGCAAAGAGTTTCTTATGTGGTTGAAGTAAATACTACGAGATTTTTGACCATTGAGCATATAATATGGCATGCAATTGATAAGATTAGTAAAGATTGCATCACTCTAAAAATATTTAAAAATCTTTATGTGAATTGTGTGCGTGCAACTTCTAATCGATGTTTATTGTTATGTTTTGCAATGTTATTCAGGAATAAGAACATGATGATTGATGAACAATACCTGTCTGTTTTACACATAAAATCCTCAAACGATGAACTAAAGAATTTTTAGCATTATTTGATCGTAAAACACGAATAGATACCAAACTAAGTTTTTATTTCAACACAAAATTTGAAATACATAAAACACTTCTGAATGATTTTTCATTAAATATAACCAAGTTACTCTAGAATAATCATCCACAAAAGTGAGAAAATACATAAAATCAAAGTTTTGAACTAACAAGACATTGTCCCCAAACATCAGAATACACTAAATCAAAAATCCAATCAACTTTTTCATCGACTCACAAAGAATAAGACATACAGAGATGTTTACCCAACTGATATCACTTGCAATCTAATAGACAGAACCCAAAGAAGAAAAAAATGTTATTAAATTCTATAAAGACAGATGACCTAATAGACAATGATTCCAAGTTGGGAATAGAACTAGAGCAAGCTACTGCCTTAGAGGCTCTCTCAAAATGATACACTTTTAGGTTCATGTGTGTCAGTCGTGCTCTGTGTTCCAAGTTCCTGAACTGAAACACAAAATAATCAGGAAAAAAGTTATTGAAGAGTTTAAAGATTTAATGAGTTGATTTAATGAGTTGGTTAACAGACAACAAAATAAACGAGAATTTAGGTATATAAAGAACATAAGAGAGTGATGGTGTAGCATCAGCAATGCCCACACTTTCAGTGTAACATGTAGAATCATTTCTTAATGTTACAGAAAACAGTGAGGATATTGAATTCATAGTGGATAAGATATCTTTATTCCTAGTCATATGGTCAGAGACTTCAGAATCAATAATCCAGGTATTAAGAGCAGCAGACGTAAAACAAGCACCTATCTGAGCTAAAATGACGGTAGAAGAAGATGACATCATCTGAGCAGCTTGGTATGTTAAAATTCTGGTATCTCACAAATTCGTTATCAGACATAGTCACGCTCCTAAATGAAGATGAATCATTTTGTGAACGGATGCCACATGTGCTACTTGGGTAGGCTGAGTAAGATTGCTTGTCAATTTCCAACAAGTAAACTTTATATGACATTTCTTCTTGCAACAGGGATAGAATATGTCTCACCAACTTGTTCAAAAGCTCCTTTTCCACCAAACTGTAACCTATGCGACCGTTGTTGCGATTTCCTCCTCTAATACCACGTCCTCCATCACGACCACCGTTGCCTCTAAAATTACGAAACTGACGTTGTACAAGTAAGGATGATCATTTTGACTCTTATTGTTTGGTTTTGAGGCGTATCTGAAAAGATTCTGAAATAATCGATAAGTCTCTGACAACGAGTTCAGAGTTGAGTTGAACTCTTTATCACCTATGGTCGGATTGATGTAAAATCAAATGGCAAGCCCACCCAAGACATGAGAGCACCTAGTTGCTCTCACTGTAGTTGCATCTTCCTCAAGTTTTTAGATATTGGAATTTTAGCTCCTCGAGCGTTGTCTTGAAGTTTGCATAATACTACGAAAAAGGCTTGCTACCATTTTTACCTCGAAATAGCTCATGTACCACATCATACGTCTTGCTGTGGTTGTTTGATCATGAAATAACTCCTTTAGGCACTGTCACATCTCCTCAGAGTTGATTCTGCTATAAATTATTCAGGATTTGAGAGAAGTTGTGCATACTCTCGTTTTCACCCATCAGTCATCGGCTCTGGAGCAGGCTTGATCAAGTACCACTTCTTTCCTCATCCTTTCACATGGATTTCCATAATTTTTTTTACTGCAGATAATTCTTGCCATCAATAGATAATTTTTTGTTTGTGATTTCACTTGATACAAACTCTTGAACTGCAGGTCTCAAATTAGATTTCAAATCCTCCTCATGGTTAACTAAACCTCATGATACACCCAGATACAAATAAAGTGCTACCCACAACCAAAGATCTTCCATCGGAATCTAACGACCAAATAAGAGCACTAAAAAACCAAATGATCGTCCCTTGGGATCAATTTACATATACCTAACTTCCAAAACATCTAAATCAAATCAAAACATCGAAACCAAATCTAGACCAAACTCAATATCCAAATACTCGTGTACCCAAAAACCATTTTTATTTTTATTTTTTATACAGACCAGTCTAATCTCTGCTGCTGTTCCTTTTTTTAAACTCTGTTAACAGAGAGAGAATGTAGAGATGAGAACAGAGAGGAGAGACCAAGAAGAGAACAGGGGAGAGGAGACAAGGTCGATTTGGGTTCGATTGGGTTCGCCTGCTGAAGACGAGGCTGAGAAGAGAGATTCATCGCAATTAGTGTTGTCTGATCGACCACGGAGTCGAGTCGATTGCTAAAAGCGACGGGTTTCAGGAGAAGAAGATAAGAAAAGAAGAAAGGGAAGAGGGAAAAGAAAAACATTAGGGTGAGTTTTGGATCTAAGGCTCTAATACCAGAATAATAAATTTAGAGAGTTAGGAGAGAGATCTCATCTCAATTATATTATATAGATGCACTAGTATACTGCCGTTGTCAGTGGGAAATCGACCGAGAGAAGTAGGAGTAAGGAGGGGGAGCTGAGAGAGAGAGGAGCTGAGAGAGGAAGAAGAAGGATGGGGTCGACGCCTCTCTCTCTCTCTCGTAGATGAAGACGGACAGACAGATGAATAACGTTTATATATGAGTCACGGGAGAAAACCTCCTTTTGGTCTGTTTTGGATGAAAGGACTACTCTTACTTATACTCTTACTTATATTCCTATACTACTACTAATACTGCTCATATCTTAATACTAGTCATATTTCCTAAAACACTGCAAAAGAAGGAAAAGAAGAGTGTTAAAAGTGGTTGGCAAAATTGCTATGAACTGCAAGCAAATATTAATAGCCATGCATCCGTCTCTCATTTGTAGATTCATTGTGTCTAATTAATGGTATGGTAAATACTGTCTACTAATTTCAAGTGGGGGCACTTTTTTGGCAGGTTACAGGGTATTGTTGCTTCATTGTCTCGCTTCCCAACTTTTAGGCGGCGCTTCGGTAATTTGGTCAAGTCTTTGTATCTGGAAGCAATAGAAACAGGTGCACTGAGTCCGAATTCAAAATCAAGAGGGAAAATGAGTAAACTGATAGATAGTAGCGAGAGGCAGAAGAGAGTGGCAGAAAATGTGGATGTGTCTGGTAAGCTGGAGGTTAGCAGTGAACTGGTCTGACGAGCAATTTAAGGGTGGATCACTTATCATTTAGCGAAGGCATGATATCAGTGATCTCATCAGATTTGAATAGTGAAGGACAGTGTATATGCAGATCGGCTTTCTGCATGTTTATCCTTTTTTTTTTGTACACAGGGGTGTGTACAGTGAAGGTAATATATGTATCTATGTTGATGTTGTAGTTGAATGCTTAATGTTGATATATTGTAGCCGTAAAAAGCTGCATTCGAAGTTCCTCTATTTAGTGTGTAGGCTCTCAGGTGTTTTTACTACTTTTTTTATAAAGGTGGCTCTCTCTCCTTGCAGTTATTTGTTACCATAACTGAAGTATGAAGTATGCATTTGATCTGATTGCTGTAGCTGGTTTGACTAATACTCGGATATTTAGCGAGTCAGTGACACTGCTTGAGTTGGATGTCACGCTCTCCTTTTTCTTGTAGTATTCTTTTGGACAATTTTTTGGGGGGCCTACGCATTACACGTCAAGCTCTCCTTTTTCTTGTAGTATTCTTTTTGGACAATTTTTTGGGGGGCCTACGCATTACACACGGAAGATTGGATTGCCTCAATCACGAGTCTTATATTATGTGTCACGATCACCTCGTATTGATATAAGGTTCAGAGAATAATTTGAAATGGAAATCAAGAAATAATTTCTGGTTAAAAAAGATAATTTTTGGTTAAAAAAATGGAAACGCATGACTTGCGCAATAAGTTCAAAACGCGGTGCAACTTTAAGGACATAAGACTTTTTGGTCAGGTAAAAAATCTTGCTTACCAGATGCGCCGGTACCACCACGTTGGCACCTTAACCTTAAGAAGAGGAGGGGAGGTCTGAAGCGTGGGAAACTATGCGACGAAGTGTATGATAAAACATGTAAACTCCTGGAGTGTCTTAATTGATGAATGCAAGTGAACTGTTCTGTAACGCCCCGATCCGGAGGGTACGGAGACGTTACTGCGACGTATATACGAAGGTCGGAAATACCCTAACGTATATACGCTAAGCATCAATACAGGCAGGGGTCAGAGTACGGAAGCACAGTGGTGATATACAATCCAGCAATAATAACACCAGTACATAGTTATCACAAGGCATGATATAATATCTGAAGAATATATGATCACTAAGAGGCACAAAAGCAGGATGCACAATATGAAATACTGGAAAGTACTCACGAGTGGCAAGATGAGAATCTCGCGAGCCGATCGAGGAGAGGCTAGAAGAAGGAGAGTCCGGATGGGCCACTGATAATCCACGCTCCCGCTGCACCACTCTGATCAAGTACAGCAAGGCCGCCACGGTCCAGACTCTAGGAACTGGACATGAGAATCCAGGGTTGTTAGCAACCCCAGCGAGTACAAAGAATGAAGCCAGATGGCGTGCATAACAGGCACACGTATACATGATCAAGTGATGTGGTCCAGGCATGCAGGTACAGGAAATGACAAGTATTATAATGAAAATGACAGTAAATCCGAGATCAAGTAAATACATGTATATCAGTAAATCTGAATCGGAAAACATGCATGAAAAACGGTATGGAGAGTATAGGTACACATAATCATGCGACAAATATGGCAACATGTGATAAATACACTAAACACGCAATAAATAAGTATGAACAATCTTAGTTGCATAAGCTCAGATTATGGATTCATGGAGTGATACGTCAAGGGGATAATCCAAACAAGGAAACCCTTATCTATATACCACATATACGGTGTCACCATCATCTGAGTTCATACAACTTGAGTTGCCCTCAGGGTAACAGAACTAAGGTGTGTCAGTAATAATCCTTGTGCCACATATATCATATCATAATGCAGGGTGTCAACTCAGAACATAATACTGAAACTGGAGAATATAAAAGTATAGCATTTTAAATAATCCAGCAATAATAGTCAGTACCATCTGATATTTTAATCGCCTCCCTACCAGTGTCTCACATCACTGATAGTCCATACTAGAGTTCGCACTCTGTAGAACTTACCCGGGTCTGATATGTGAGTATCAGGACCCGAACAAAGGAGAGACCAAATATCACACGTTCCTAACATTACTATTGTTTGGTTGTTTTATGTTATTCATCCGATTCATATGCTTTTGTATGTGCTAACCGGCACACATACATCCACTTATGAATAAGAAGAGTTATTATTTGGAAACTGATAAATCTGATGGCTCATATTTATAGTGGGTCCCATCTCAGCTAGGGACTATGCTCAGGAGTACAGGCTACTGCTTCCGGGGACTTTTCATTACGCGCCCCACACGACACTTCAGATTCAGGCTACTGCTTCCGGGGACTTATCATTACGCGCCCCACACGACACTTCAGATACCATTATAAATATGACATCAACCGGTGTCCATCAGTTTCCCCCACCCAGTGAAAGTTGAGTATTTTATTATATATGTTGCCCAAAGATAATGTCCACAAGTGCATATAGTATAATCATGATTATCCAACTACAGGAGTTAACAGGAGTATAATATCAGGAGTATAATATCAGGAGTCACCCTTTTTCAGGGGTTCAGGAGTACAGGAGCTCAGGAGATACAGGAGTACAGGAGATACAGGAGTGCCAGATGTCTGGTCACATAATAATCATGAATATGCCAGGTAATACAGGTGCCAGGTGTCATGTATATCATGACAAGTATCGGTGTTATATATCAGGTGGCAAGTATAGCATGTCATATATCAGATGGCAAACATAGTATGTCAAATACCGGTGTAATACATCATGTGGCAAGCATAGCATGTCAAATAACGGTGTCATATATCATGTGGCAAGCATAGCATGTCAAATAACGGTGTCCGGTGTCATGTGTCAAATATAGCATGGCAAGTACTGGCCTCAAGTATCATATGACAAATACAGCATGGCAGGTACCAATATCCGGTGTCATATGTCAAATATAACATGGCAAGTACTGGTCTCAAGTATCATATATCAAATATAGCATGGCTAGTACCGGTGTCATATATCATGGGTCAAATATAGTAAGGCAAATACCGGTGTCAGGCACCATATGTCAAATGTAGCATGATGAGTACTAGTGTCATATATCGGGGTCAGGTATAGCATGGCAAGTACAGGTATCGGGTATCACCTATCACATATAGCATGGTAAGTACTAGAGTCATATATCGTGTATCAACTATAACATGGCAGGTACTAGTGGTCCGGTATCATGTACAAATATAGCATGGCAAACATCGGTGTAACATGTCAGTGTCGGTGATACACATATCATCTCCCACATCATGTATAAAAGCAGGATAACATTTGTTAGACATGGAACATGGAATATCATAATGATAAAATAGATGCATGTTAAAAAGAACTGTACTCGCCTGAAACTGGGTAAAATACCGGTTAAAATCTGAGAATCGGCGAACCGTCCGAGTAACCTCAAGCCCACAATATATATATATATATATTAAATATATATTTATAAATATTTATAAAAATTATTAGAGAGGAAATGAGAGAGGAGAGAGAGAGGAGAGAGAAGATTGTAGGAAAAAGGAAGGGAAAAGAGGTGTTATTTTGAAATAATTTAGGATTTAAAGGAGAGGGGTAGGGGTTGTAAATAGAGGGAAGTAGTTTAAGGAAAGTGATGGGGGTATTTTTGGAAAGTGGGAATCTTTGTTTTTATTTGGGGATGAAAGAGAGAGAGAGAGAATTGAAAGAAAGAAAGAAAGAAAGAAAAAGAAGAAAGAAAGAAAAAGAAGGAGGAGGGGGGATTCGGCCCCCCACCGCCGGCGTTGGCCGGCCGGCGCGGCGGCGGCGGCGAGCAGTGCGCGCGCGGCCTAGGGGGAGGAAGGTGAGGTTAGGGTTTTGGCTATTGTAGTTGTTGTTGTTGTTGTTGATGTTTGAATGGAGGTGATGGGTGGTGGTGGTGGTTGTGGTGGTGGTGGTGGTGTTTGGTGGTTGTGGGTAGTTGGAGGAGGTGGAGGAGGTGGTGATGGAGTAGTTAGAGGAGGGAATTTGGTGGTGGTGAGGAGGAATTTGGAGAAGATGAAGGTGGGTATGTAATGGGTTCTGGGAGAAATTGAAGGTGGTGGAGTTGAATTGGGTGCGGATGGGAGTGGAGGAGGGTGGTGTGGTGATGGAGGATGCGGTGGCGGCGGCTTGGGCGGCGGCTAGGGCGGCGGTGGTGAAGGTGGAGGTGGTGTGCGTGAGTGGATGCGTGAGTTGGAGTGGTTGGTGTTATGAGGAAGATGAAGTGTTTTGAAAATGAAAATTGAAAAGGGAAGTGTAAATGTTGTTTAATAGAAGAGGGAAGTGGTGATGATGAACGGAGGTGAGGGGGGAGATGGGTTACTCAGGCCATCATTTCCCTGCTCCCCTGCTGCCGCTGCTGCTCTGGGAAGGATGGGAGTTGGAGTGAAGGAGAAGAAAAGAAAAGAAGAAAATGAAAGAAAATGAAAAGAATTTAGAAAAATTAAAAAGAGATGAAAAGAAATAGTTAAAAATTTATAAATAATTATTTTATTAAATAATAAAATTGATAAAATATTCTGAGAGTAATAAGTAGAGGAGTTGAGAGGGAAAAACAAGAAAAAGAAATAACGACAAATTATATCATTATTTTAATAAGGCGAAAATTTGACTGTTTCAGAATCGTTCCGAAAAATTCTCAAAAATAGCAAATATTATTCTAAGATGCTCGGTGAAATCGGATTTGAAAAATACAATGTAGTTTTCAAAATAAAAATCCTGAAATCCTCTGGCGATACCGGCCGACACCAGAATCGGTGAAATTTTGATAAATTTTGAAAAATCCCAAAAAATGTTTTTAGATAGAAAATGATATTCTAAGATATACTGTGAAAGCCGTTTTTGAAAATCCACTCCCATTTGAAAACTAAAAATCCGGGAATCAGTCAGCGATGCCGACCGACACCGGTTTTGGAGATTTTGCAAATAATTCTGAAAAATTCCAGAAAATCATGAAAAATCTAAAATATTAGAAAACGATGTTTGAAATTGAAATCGGTCAAATCGGATTACCAGAAATGCCAATTCAAGCAATGCACTAGGTTCGGGCCCCCGGTTCAGACTAGGGCTGACTCCGAGTCCACGAATCCAAATCCAATAGAAAACAATCACACTAATAATCATAAAACAAAAACAAATACAAAATAAATCAAAAAAATATGTTAGAAAAGTCAGAATACGTATCTACATACGTATTCTAGGAACGGGGTGTTACATGTTCTTAGACGCTTCGTGTTGCGCCCGGTGACAACAACCTGAGGAGGATCTCACAAATCTCCCCAAGCACAGAGAATAATCCCAAACATCACAAAAACAACAACCAGAAGAAAGCACAAAACGCAAACAACAACTTTAATGAGGTTCGGCCTCAATGCCTACGTCCTCGGGGCAATCCAATGGAAAGATTAATTACCAGGAAGATGATTACACTTGCTAAAAGCCTCTTTGAATGCAAGAGAGCTTCAGCAAAATTCCTTTTCTTGGATCCTTAACCCTAGAATTAAACAACAGCCTTAAATACACAGATTTCCGAAACAGCAGATTTTCACCCGAACCCGACTGTCGGTCGACCGGGCGGTCGACCGACCCCTTCCACCGGTCGACCGGTTGGTCGCCCGAGTGCCCAACAGAGAGTTGGGCACTTACAGTCAGGTGATGTGGTCGACCGGGCGGCCGACCGGGTACCCAACAGAGAGTTGGGCACTTACAGTCAGGGACTGCGGTTGACCGGTCGGTCGACCGCCTTCTGAACCTGTGCACGCTGTGCATGTCGACCGGCCGGGCCGGTCGACCGACCAGCCTGTTTTCTGCTGCTGCTGCTATTTCCTGCTGCTGTTCCCTTCGCCTTTCATCGTCGACTTCCTTGGCGATCATCTCGACGACCCTCGGCAATCCATTGTCAAATTCCTCTGTAATAATCTCTCTTTCCAATAATTCTTCACCTCGGCGAAGATTCTCCAAATCTGAGCCGAACGCCGACTCGAGAGCGGCTACACCATTTGTGGTTGCCTACGTACCCCTGCCCAAGGGATCAAGCCGTCCGTAGTTCACCTGAATGAGCTTCAGCAAGCTCAAACCACCTGAAGGACATGGAGTAAAGCTTTGCAATGTGCAAACTTCACTCCCGACACCACCTTCGTAAGCATGTCGGCGGATTATCCGAAGTGAGAATCTTCAACAAGTCGATGTCACCTTCCTCCAGAATCTACCGAACGAAATGGTACCTGACGTCAATATGCTTCGTCCTTGCATGATAGAGCTGGTTCCTCGCCAAGTAGTGTTGGCCCAAAGGCCTTCCACCCTAGTTTTGATGATGATTAACTCATTTAGTTATGTTTACTAATATTCTTGTGATTTTAAGTTTCAGATCATTAGCATGATATTAGTTGGTGATTAGCTTCAACAAAGGTGTTTAGAAGCTTTTCATCGTGATTCCAGGGCCAAAGCATCAAGATCATAACTTGCCTAGCCCATGGATGGAGTTTTGAAGCAAGTCAACTTGAAGATGAAGATCATCAAGAAGACTTAGGTATCCATATTTTAGTTTAGTGTGTTTTAGATCCACTTGTAAAGCTTAGTATAGTTGATATGCTCAAGTGCACAATACACACACGATTTATGTTTTGGATTTGGTTTTCATGAATAATAGTTCAAAACAAGTTTAATTTGTTTATATGTATAGTAGATTGTTTCTATTTATACATGCATGCTTAAACTTCTTAAACAAACTTATTTTGACTATCCTATTCATGTTTTGGAAAAATCAAGTTTGATAAAAATACAAGTTTTGTGCTTGATAAAATTTGCAAGACTCAAAAATGAATTGATATGATTGATATATGTCTTGAAATTTTTATCACAAGTTTGTTTATCAAAGTAAAATGATAAAACAATTTTTATGGAATTTTCAGAAAAGATAAAAGATTTTTCAAAATATTTTTAAACTGTTTTTCTGACCCAGTTTTCTGTTCCAGGCTTCAACCAGTCGACTAAGTCAGTTTATTAGTCGACTTGGGGTGAAGTCGGTCGACCGGGCCGGTCGACCGACGTGCACAGATCTGTGCACGTTTGGTAGAACTGGGACGGTCGACCCGGACGGTCGACCGGTCTGAGAGCAGTGCTCTCTGTTTGTTTGGGTCGACCGTGCCGGTCGACCGTGTTTGCCCAACGATCACTTATCTGACCGTTGGCGGTCGACCGGGCCGGTCGACCGTTAGCCTGTCAGGCTGCCACATCAGCCTAACGGCTAGTTTTCTGATGGGCCTATATAAACCCCATTTCTTTGGGATTTTGGCCAAGGTTTTTATAGACAAAATTTTCAGACTTTCTCTACTGTTTTAAAAGAGTTTTAAAAAGAGTTTTGTGCCAAAAAGATTCATCTTTGTATTGTTTTGGGTTTTTGGAAAATCAAAGAAAACTAGGTTTTGGGATTTTGATTTGATCTTTCATTTTCTATCTTTTACAAGAGACTTCCCAATTAGTTTTTCTTTGTTGCTTGTTTCCAAAAACACCTAGTTTTCACACTTGAGCTATCATACTATCCTAATCTATTAGGATCCTTGTTTTTGGAAAAGAGAGAAAAGAGAAGTGTTTGAGGTTAAGCCTCTAAGTTGTAAACCCTCCTTCATTTGTGTATCCCTCTTGGTAGAGGTTGATCGGAGTGGTATTGGTTTGGATCCCTCTTCGGTAGAGGTGATTGTGTTGGTTGTATTGGCTACGGGCCTTATCCCTCTTCGGTAGAGGTGGATTGTGGTTGTATTGCCTCGGTGGCATTGAGAGAGGAGTTCGGTACTCCTATAGTGGATTGGAACTCCTACACGGTGGTGTAGGCTGGGATGTAGAGTTAGGGGCTCGAACCTCGAAACATATTCTTGTGTTTGCGTTTGATCTAATATCTCTCAACTCTCTCTCTCATTTATTTTGTGCAAAGCATCATATTTCATTCACATCATACATATCATATTTGCTTGTGTATTGTCTTGCATCATTCATATTGATATATCATCTTATATGCATGGTTGTTTGTGTGTGCCTCACTTGTACTTAATCAACAAGAGCTTCACATAGCACCTCAACCCATTCAAGGGGAATCAAGAGGAGTTAGTCCAGAGCCCTTCACGGGGAATTCGGCTACACTTGTTGATTGTATTAAGTGTGATTGCAAAATTTGCATTAGCTTTCGCATTTAGCGCACTTAGTTCCTACATTAGCATTTACACCTATTCACCCCCCTCTAGGTCTTTTTCAATTGGTATCAGAGCTAGTGCTCCTGATACTTAGACTTAACATCGTAGGAGTGAGATCCATTTGTTTGCTAGTCTATTGTTTGCATTTGCTTGTTTGCACACATTTAGTTTATACCATGGACTTCATAACCCCACCTAGCTTTGACCCTTCCAACATTATTGTTTGAAAGATTAGGATGCCCGTTTATTTGCAAACCCTAGGACATAAAGTTTATCTTGCCATTACCAAGGAATCCTACCTTAGTGATAGCAAGCATATAGGGGCCAATGCACAAGCCCTTGAGGCCATTAGAAGCACATTACCTAAAGAATATTTTTTGCGTGTTTCTAACTTTGATTCTGCTTTTGTAGTGTAGAATAAGTTGACAACCACCACCACCTCCGAGCTTCAAGTGCCAATTCAACAAGAGGAGGAATCTAGTGGAGATGAATCCGAGCCGCAACAATGCTATACGGTCCAAGGGAATGACTCCCTTGAGGTACACTCGGAAACCCACTTAGATGATAATGAGTATGCTAGTTCTTCGTGTGATGATTATGATGCTCATGCCTTAAATGAGAACTATCTATTGTTTGTGAAAAAATGATTGAAAAATATAAGATTTTGAAAAAGAAAAGTTTAGAAATTGAAAAAGAAAATAAAAATTTGCATTCTAGACTTGACATTATTTTGCAAGAGAAAGAGGAGATTTCAAATGATAGGGATTCATTAAAATCTCAACTTGAACTTGCATTAAAAGAAAATGAAGTTTTAAAATCTAAAAATGAATTTGAATCAATTTTGAAAAATAATAATATTTTGTCTTCAAAAATTGAATGTGTTTTAAGAGATAATGATTCTTTGGAAAGAGAAATTGAATTTGTTTCAAAAGAATTAGAAATTTGTTTAAATAAAAATAATTCTTTGAAAAATGATATTGCTTCACATGTTTGCCATGCTAGGGTAGTTTCACCTAGAACACCTATTGCATGTACCTCTTCTTCTAGAATTAATGATGATATTTGTTTATTAAAGAAGAGTGTAGATTGTTTGGGCTCCACTTTGAGCCAATGTGTAGAGGGACACACACGCTTGGAAACTTTGTTTCGAAAGAAACAAGTTCCATCTACTCATGCACACCCTCCACGGCATACACATGCTCCTCACGGACACCATCACACAATGTATGCTCATGTGTACACTTGTACACATTGTGGACGTAAGGGCCACCTTGCTAAATTTTGCTATGATCGTATACATGTTTCAAATTTAGCAAATAAATATGTTTGGGTTAGAGAAGGGACTAACCCCCATGGACCCAAAAGAGTATGGGTACCAAAGACCACCCCTTCTTTGTTTAATGTAGGTGTGGGCTCTCACAAGACGTGAGAGTAGCCGTACCTTGGAGTGAATGCGTTCCGTACTTAAAGGAAATCAATTGGATGCATCACTTTCAAGGGAAGTTTGGTGGAGATGACCACCACGTTTTGGAGACAAAGAGAGTTGCTTCTTCGGTTTTGGTGACAATCCTTTACTCCCGTTTTATTTACATGCTTTCCATGTTTATCATATATAGCTTGTTTTATTGTTTGTAGATTAGTATGTAAATTCCATGCTTATTAGATCCTTGACATGCATGTATAGCATTTTGAGACACCCATGTTTATATGGACCCATATTTTGTATTTTCACCGTTTGTTTTAGCTATCATGTTTATCATAGGTTTAATAACATGTGTATTTACATAATAATCATGTTTAAAATTTATTTTGATGATTTTATCTTGTTTTTGATGCTACATGATTTGAATATATGTTTAGATATTAGTTTTCACGAAAACTAGGTATATACTTGTGCATATAGTGGGCCACAAATAAATCTATATATGTTTATGCTTGAACGCTTATTTGAACCCATTAGATGTGCTAGTATAGTCTAGTTTTGATGATTCATACATTTAAACTTGTATTCTCATTTTTGAATTTGTTTTATGATTGTGTGTTTCATTTCATGTACATGTTTGTATTGCCAAACTTTAAGATATACATGGATACCCCTTTGAGTCTTTTGCCTTTCATGCAAATCTATATATGGATTCAATTGTGTTTAGGGATATGTATGTATACTTATTGTGTTGACAATTCATACATATACCTTGAAATGAAATTTGTTTTGGTGAAAATTTAGTTTTTCTTGATTTTGTGTTTAATTGTTTAACTTCATGTATATGTCTATCTTGTCCAAACTATTAAATATACATATTTATCCTTTTTGAGCCACGTGCCTTCATGCATATATTTTGTGAACTCGTTGTGTTTTGGATATGTATGTATAATTTAGTTTGTACTAGACATACATATGCCTTGAAGATTAAATAAGTTTTAATGATTTTCGTGTTTTCTTATTTCAAGGAATTTTGAGCTTAATTGGATATTTTCATGATCATGTTCTTCACATTGTATTTGTACACTCACATTTCTTATTTACTCATGTGTTTTATTTTCATGAGTTATATTTATGCTTAATTGGCTTAGAGTGTTGATTATCATGTGGATTTCATGTTTCATGAAAAATAATTTGTTTTTATTTCTTACTTGAAGGATTTCGTACTAGTTTAAAAGATTTTCCATTTAACTAGTTACGGTATTCTTCATTTTGGTAGAGTTTTTCAAACAAAGCTTATTTTTCAAATCTATTTTTGAAAACCCCTACCCTATACGGGAGGTTGGATGGGAGTCCATGCCTTGTATGTTTATATTGAAAATCATTTTAAACTTGTGCATGAGATGGGAGGTAGTTATATGAGTTATACCATGCTTTTATTGTTATGTCAATTGGTATCATTGAACTCTTTCAAGTGGTATCAATTTGAATCTTTTGTATACTCATATGTGTTTGTGTATGTATATTTTCAATTGGTATCATCTATTAGTAATTGGTACTCATTCTATTTCATACACATATACTTGTTTTATTTGTGCTATTATATTTCTATATCTTAAGCACAAATTTTGTTTATGCTAGAGCTTGAGCTTCAACTTTATTTCAATTGATTTAGTTTTCAATTGGTATCTTATTTCAAGCCTACGCATAGCTTTTGTTGGTATTTCATAAAGGGGGAGAAAATTCGATTCTCATATTTCAATTGGTATTTAGTTTTTCACTCCCTTACTTTATGATAGAAAATAAAAATTTCATTTGATATCATATACTTAAAAAGAAAATTACTCTATTTTGATATCAAGATGTCTTGTGTTTTAAATTGGTGTCTAAAAAATTTTTTTAAAAGAAAAATACAAAAGTTTTGATTTATATTGACTATATGCAAGGAGAGCTTAACATCTACATATAGATTCATGTTGAGTGTATTGTGTTTTGAAGAGTTTAACATCTCTTCTTTATGTGGTACACGTGTGTAGGGGGAGCTTCACATCTCCTCTTATGCATTACATAATGTGTGTGATGTGAATTAGGGCTTAACATCCCTCTTTCATGTAATGCATATGTGTAGGGAAGCTAACTTAGCGTCTTCCTCTTCATGAATGTATATAGCATATAACATTTATTGATCTTTTGTTTGTTTTCAATTGGTATCAAGATGCTTTATTGACATATTTTCAATTGATATCCTAATTGATTGTCACCCTTATTGACCTTGTTTTTATTTTTAGACAAAAAGGGGGAGAACATTGTTTTATTGTTTTGATTGACAAAAAGGGGGAGAAAGATTTTTACCCCTCATTTATTGTTTTGATTGTTTACCCCTTTGTTGATGATTGACAAAAAGGGGGAGAATAATTTGTGTTTTATATGCATACTTATGTTTTTGCGTATATTAAGTTTTATTGGTATCTAGAGCATCTAGTGTTTTTGTTAATGTTTTATTAATTTAATTGGTATCTAGAGCTTTTAGAATATGTTTATGAGTTTTATGCATGTTGATGCATACATGTTTATGTACATTCATTGCATATCTTTTGTTTATTTGTTTATGCATGAGTTAAGGGGGAGCTTCTTTGAAGCTTAACTTTAATCCATGTATATATAACTTCATGAGTTTTGTCATCATCAAAAAGAGGGAGATTGTTGGCCCAAAGGCCTTCCACCCTAGTTTTGATAATGATTAACTCATGTAGTTATGTTTACTAATATTCTTGTGATTTTAAGTTTCAGATCATTAGCAAGATATTAGTTGGTGATTAGCTTCAACAATGGTGTTTAGAAGCTTTTCATGGTGATTCCAGGGCCAAAGCATCAAGATCATACCTTGCCTAGCCCATGGATGGAGTTTGGAGCAAGTCAACTTGAAGATGAAGATCATCAAGAAGACTTAGGTATCCATAGTTTAGTTTAGTGTGTTTTAGATCCATTTGTAAAGCTTAGTATAGTTGATATGCTCAAGTGCACAATACACACACGATTTATGTTTTGGATTTGGTTTTCATGAATAATAGTTCAAAACAAGTTTAATTTGTATATATGTATAGTAGATGGTTTCTATTTATACATGCATGCTTAAACTTCTTAAACAAACTTATTTTGACTATCCTATTCATGTTTTGGAAAAATCAAGTTTGATAAAAATACAAGTTTTGTGTTTGATAAAATTTGCAAGACTCAAAAATGAATTGATATGATTGATATATGTCTTGAAATTTTTATCACAAGTTTGTTTATCAAAGTAAAATGATAAAACAATTTTTATGGAATTTTCAGAAAAGATAAAAGATTTTTCAAAATATTTTTAAACTGTTTTTCTGACCCAGTTTCTGTTCCAGGCTTCAACCAGTCGACTAAGTCAGTTTATTAGTCGACTTGGGGTGAAGTCGGTCGACCGGGCCGGTCGACCGACGTGCACAGATCTGTGCACGTTTGGCAGCACTGGGACGGTCAACCTGGACGGTTGACCGGTCTGAGAGCAGTGCTCTCTGTATGTTTGGGTCGACCGTGCCGGTCGACCGTGTTTGCCCAACGGTCACTTATCTGACCGTTGGCGGTCGACCGGGCCGGTCGACCGTTAGCCTGTCAGGCTGCCACATCAGCCTAACGGCTAGTTTTCTGATGGGCCTATATAAACCCCATTTCTTTGGGATTTTGGCCAAGGTTTTTAGAGACAAAATTTTCAGACTTTCTCTACTGTTTTAAAAGAGTTTTAAAAAGAGTTTTGTGCCAAAAAGATTCATCTTTGTATTGTTTTGGGTTTTTGAAAAATCAAAGAAAACTAGGTTTTGGGATTTTGATTTGATCTTTCATTTCCTATCTTTTACAGGAGACTTCCCAATTAGTTTTTCTTTGTTGCTTGTTTCCAAAAACACCTAGTTTCCACACTTGAGCTATCATACTATCCTAATCTATTAGGATCCTTGTTTTGTGGAAAAGAGAGAAAAGAGAAGTGTTTGAGGTTAAGCCTCTAAGTTGTAAACCCTCCTTCATTTGTGTATCTCTCTTTGGTAGAGGTTGATCGGAGTGGTATTGGTTTGGATCCCTCTTCGGTAGAGGTGATTGTGTTGGTTGTATTGGCTACGGGCCTTATCCCTCTTCGGTAGAGGTGGATTGTGGTTGTATTGCCTCGGTGGCATTGAGAGAGGAGTTCGGTACTCCTATAGTGGATTGAAAATCCTACACGGTGGTGTAGGTGGGGATGTAGAGCTAGGGGCTCGAACCTCGAAACATATTCTTGTGTTTGCGTTTGATCCAATATCTCTTAACTCTCTCTCTCTCATTTATTTTGTGCAAAGCATCATATTTCATTCACATCATACATATCATATTTGCTTGTGTATTGCCTTGCATCTATTCATATTGATATCTCATCTTATATGCTTGGTTGTTTGTGTGTGCCTCACTTGTACTTAATCAACAAGAGCTTCACATAGCACCTCAACCCATTCAAGGGGAATCAAGAGGAGTTAGTCCAGAGCCCTTCACGGGGAATTTGGCTGCACTTGTTGATTGTATTAAGTGTGATTGCAAAATTTGCATTAGCTTCCGCATTTAGCGCACTTAGTTCCTAGATTAGCACTTACACCTATTCACCCCCCCTCTAGGTCTTTTTCAAGTAGATGGCACTCATGCTGTCACAGTTAATCTTCAGCAGATCCTGTTCCACGCCCAAGTCATCAAGCAACCCCTGAAGCCAGATTGCCTCCTTCATGGCCTCTGTCATAGCCATGTACTCAGCCTCTGTGGTCGACAAAGCGACGGTAGACTGCAGTGTGGAGCGCCAACTCACCGGTGCCTGTGAGAATGTGAAGACATATCCCGTCGTCGACCGGCGCTTGTCAAGATCCCCTGCATAGTCGAAATCCACATACCCTATGCATTCTTTCTTTCCAGCGTTGTCCTTCTCAAACACTAGGCCTACATCAATGGTTCCCTTGATGTATCTCATGATCCATTTCACAGCTTCCCAATGACCCCGTCCTGGATCATGCATATATCGACTCACCATGGAGACGGCCTGTGATAGATCTGGCCTCGTACACACCATAGCGTACATCAAGCTACCCACCACACTGGCATATGGAACGTGAGACATATACTCACGCTCTTGAACACTCCTTGGAGACATCTTTGCAGACAATTTAAAGTGAGGCGCCATAGGTGTACTAACAGACTTGGTATTCTTGCTGATATTAAACCTCTGCAGTACCTTCTCCAAATAGCCCTTCTGAGTCAAACTTATCCTGCCAGCTCTCCTGTCTCTAGTGATCTCCATGCCCAATACTTTTCTAGCTTCTCCCAGGTCCTTCATCTCAAACTCTGACGATAGATCCTTCTTTAGAGCATCAATAGCAGATCTCGACCTTGAAGCAATCAACATATCATCTACATAAAGAAGTAGATAGATATATTCACCTGATGGTAGCCTGTTGTAGTACACACATGGATCAAAATGGCTACGTGTGTACTTCTTCTTTCTGATGAAGCTATCAAATCGCTTGTACAACTGTCTAGGAGACTGCTTCAATCCGTACAGTAACTTCTTTAACTTGCATACTAACTCATCCTTCCCTGCAGTCTTGTAACCTGTGGGCTGTGTCATGTAGATCTCCTCCTCAAGATCGCCGTGGAGAAAGGCGGTCTTCACATCGAGTTGGTCAAGGTCCAACTCATTTTGCGCAACCAAGGCCAATAGAATACGAATTGACGAATGTTTAACTACAGGAGAGAATACCTCGTTATAGTCAATTCCTTCCCTCTGAGCGTAGCCTTTAGCCACCAACCGAGCCTTGTAGCGCACTGCATCTTCTTGGAGAGATCCTTGCTTCTTAGCAAACACCCACTTGCATCCTATGGCCTTCTTCCCTTGGGCAACTTGGTGAGTTCCAATGTGTCGTTCTTGTAGAGAGATTGCATCTCTTCATTTATGGCCGCTTTCCACATCCTTGCTTCCGAACTGATCTCAGCTTCTCTGAAGGTAGATGGAATAGCCTCCTCGACGACTGGAAGTGCATACGCAATGACCATATCAGTGGTGAGCCAACCTGGTCTCCTAGTGTTCCTCCTAGGTCTTTCAACTGCAGTGGAATCCGGAACAGTACCCATGACCTGCTCTTGACCCTGTTCAACCTCTTCAGCATCTTCTTCAACTGCTCGATCACTGCCCTGTGTCACCTCAGGAATGATCCGAACTGATACTGATTCTTCTAGAGATGGTGGATCTGCATCAATCTCCACCTGCTGCAATAGCTCCTTGGTCTTGCTGGTCTCCACCTGCTGAGAGACCGTAGGCTTCATCAAAGAAGCCTCATCGAACTTGACATCCCTGCTGAGTATGAACTTGTTGTCCGTTTGATCCCAAATCTTGAACCCCTTGGTTCCTCGCTTGAGGCCAACGAACACCCCTTTCTTTGCCCTTGGGTCCAACTTGTCTTCTCTGACATGGTAGTAGGCTGGACATCCGAAGACCCGTAGCAAATCATAGTCACCAACAGCTTTTCCTGACCAAGCTTCAAGAGGAGTCTTCCCCCCTATTGCAGATGACGGCAACCTATTCACGAGATGGCATGCATACGCCAAAGTTTCAGCCCAAAACTTCTTTGACAGTCTTGCATTGGATAATATACACTGGACCTTCTCTAGCAAAGTCTGGTTCATCCTCTCAGCCACCCCATTTTGTTGCAGAGTCTCTCGTACTATGAAGTGTCTCTCTATGTCCTCATCAAGGCATAGCTGTAGGAAAGGATCCGATTTGTACTCTCCTCCATTGTCAGAACGGAGGACCTTGACCTTCCTTCCCGTGCTTCTCTCCAGATTAGCCTTCCACTTCACGAACAGTTCTAAGACTTCATCTTTATGTCGCATAGTGTACACCCAACAGCGCCTAGAAAAATCATCAATAAACGACACAAAATAGTGGTTACCTCCAATCGATGTAGTCTTGGTAGGTCCCCATACATCCGTGTGAACATAATCAAGAATACCTTCTGTGCAGTGTGAAGCTGTGCCAAACTTCACCTTGGTCTTCTTGCTGATGTCGCAATGCTCACAGAAATCCATCTTGCAGGTCTCAGTAGCCTTCAGCAACTTTTGCCTTGCAAGAGCTTGCATTGACTTCTCTCCTGCATGACCCAGCCTCATGTGCCACAGCCAGGTTGAATCTTCCTTTTGACTGGTAGAAGCTGCCACCTGCCCTGTCACCGTACTACCCTTCAAGTAGTACAAGTTGTTCCGGCGATCGGCCTTCAACACCACCATCGAACCCTTTGTCATTCTAAGGACTCCATCCTTAATCGACACTCCAAGGCCCAATGATTCCAAAGCTCCTACAGAAATCAAGTTCCTCTTCAACTGAGGTACATACCTCACTTCTTTTATCTCCCTCACCATTCCATCAAACATTCTGATTGGAATAGTGCCAACACCCTCCATGACGCATGGATGATCATCGCCCATGACGACCGAACACCCCTCCAGCTTCTCAAAACTGGTAAACCAGTCTCGATTTGGGCATACATGATATGTTGCACCCGTATCCAAGATCCACTCGTTTTCACCCGAGTAGCCTATGATGGGCATAGTAACTGAAAAAGAGAACACCGAAGAATCCGAATCCGATCCATCTGCCTGTGATTTACTGCTTGCAGTGTTTACCACTTTTGCGAGATTTGCCTCGGACTTTGATTCTTTCTTCTTTCCCTTGAACTTTAGACAGTCCACCTTCCAGTGCCCAATCTCTTTGCAGAAAGCACACTGATTTCTCTTGAGATCCCTAAAGCCCGGCCTGGACTTCGATCTTCCTCTAACCTCCTTGCCCTTTCGCGATGAACCCCTGCCTCTTACTTCCAGTGCCTCTGCCGATGAGCTTGACCTAGAAGGATGTCTCTCCTTCTTCCTCGTCTCATAGCTAGTCAGTGCAGACGACACTTCATCATAATCCAAGGTCTACCTTCCATTGATGAAGGTCAGAGTGAATGTCTCATACTCCACCGGGAGTGAGTTTAGAAAGATGATCGCCTTATCTTCCTCTTCTATCATGACATCCACGTTTACCAAGTCTGTAAGAAGCTTAGTATATCGGTTGATGTGTTCATTTACTGTGCTCCACTTCTTCATTTGAAAACTGTACAGTCTACTCTTAAGCTGCAACCTGGACTCAACACTCTTAGTCAGGTATTTCTTCGCAAGGGTTTCCCACAGTTTCTTCGCCGACGTCTCATGTTGCGTAAGGTATTTTATGTCTTGCGACAAACATGAACGTATCAATTCACATGCCGATCTGTTCATCTTTGCCCACTCTTCATCAGTGGTCGTGCTCTTCTTCTTCTCCAATAGGAGAGTATCTTCGAGGTTCGATGCATTCAGCGCATCCATAACCTCACATCTCCACATCCCGAAGTTATTTGTACCGTTGAACTTGACAACTTCAATCCTCGGGTGAGAATTCATTGTCTTAGCCAAAACAATTTCTTCTGCCATTGAGATTTATTTATCCTCTATCTATGCGGAAGAACAATCAACTGGAAATAGATCTCTACTCAGATAAAAATTAGAGTTTTACCTTTCCCATGAAACCCTAGATCGAGTTTCTCTCCGGATCTACTTCACCACAGATTCCACGAGCCCTCCTTGCGTCCTCCTGTGATCGACACACGATCTCACGAACACCAATACCTCTGATCGGAGATCGACACACGATCTCCACCGAATCAGATCTCGAGCCCTCCGAATCTTCAGAAATCCCAAGCCAAATCTGGGAGCTCTGATACCACTTGTTGTGCCCGGTGACAACAACCTGATGAGGATCTCACAAATCTCCCCAAGCACAGAGAATAATCCCAAACAGCACAAAAACAACAATCAGAAGAAAGCACAAAACGCAAACAACAACTTTAACGAGGTTCGGCCTCAATGCCTACGTCCTCGGGGCAATCCAATGGAAAGATTAATTACCAGGAAGATGATTACACTTGCTAACAGCCTCTTTGAATGCAAGAGAGCTTCAGCAAAATTCCTTTTCTTGGATCCTTAACCCTAGAATTAAACAACAGCCTTAAATACACAGATTTTTGAAACAGCAGATTTTCACCCGAACCCGACTGTCGGTCGACCGGGCGGTCGACCGACCTCTTCCACCGGTCGACCGGTCGGTCGCCCGAGTGCCCAACAGAGAGTTGGGCACTTACAGTCAGGTGATGCGGTCGACCGGGCGGCCGACCGGGTACCCAACAGAGAGTTGGGCACTTACAGTCAGGGACTGCGGTCGACCGGTCGGTCGACCGCCTTCTGATCCTGTGCACGCTGTGCCTGTTGGTCGACCGGGCCGGTCGACCGACCAGCCTGTTTTCTACTGCTGCTGCTATTTCCTGCTGCTGTTCCCTTCGCCTTTCATCGTCGACTTCCTTGGCGATCATCTCGACGACCCTCGGCAATCCATTGTCAAATTCCTCTGCAATAATCTCTCTTTCCAACACTTCGTAAATACGCACCACATCTATAAAGGAGCTAATGGATGAGTGGGCTTCCCCTCTCGATTCACGTAATATGATCTGGGACACATTTGGAGTTACGTGCCTCAATAGACATGAGATCACTGGACTATAGCACAAGATCACCTTTGCTTGCAGCCATGGGGTCAACCTCTGAACAAGGTAAACCCAATAGGATGGGATCCAAAAAACAGGAGGGTACCGCATAGGACAGAAAAAATCCAAAAAGCAAAGGCTCACCCTTTGCCAATGCTGGGTGAGATAGATGATGGATAGCTTGCTTCCAAGTCGGCCCGGCCACGAGGAATCAAGAGATTTTTGACGGTGTTGACTTAGATCTCAGATGACAAAATAAGGCAGCCAGAAGCGACAAGCAGCCGCGGTCGAAGCTTGGCTTTAGCAAATAGGCGGGAAGTAAGCTTCGCTATAGCGAAGCGCTTACCAAGCGCGAAGGTAAGGGCCTTCGCCACTTGAGCCGTACGCGAGGGAACTCACACGTGCGGATCGTTTGTGGGGGGCGGGGGGGGGGGGGGGGGGGGGGGGGGTGGGGTTTGCTTGAGCCATTCCTTCCCAATAGCGTTTATTTGGAGCCCGATATCAAATTCGTCTTTCTTGCAAGACCCGTTCGGAAAAGGGCAAACTCCAGAGGTTACTTCAAAGTAAGTCCTTGCTTTGACTCTTTCCTTAACCGGAACAACATTCTTAATTGACTTTATTTGAGACAAAAGAAAATGTATTTTCTTACGCGCAGCGTGTGACTCTTGCCTATTGTTGTGGCTTTTTCATTCTTATACTATACCAACCTCTCGATATGCCCGAGGGGAAAGGAACGTGGGAAATCTACTATTTCACTAGGTGTCTTAGAACCCCACCCCCCACCTCTCTAGGGCACCTCCGCATTGCCATGTTGTTGGGACGTACAAACACCCATTTTGATTGTTTTCTAGAATGAATTCTTTTTGGTGTTGAAAGTATTTTTGGGTCTTATCCTCACTTTTTTAAGT
The DNA here is from genome assembly GCA_038442645.1 of Agave tequilana. Taxonomy (NCBI): domain Eukaryota; kingdom Viridiplantae; phylum Streptophyta; class Magnoliopsida; order Asparagales; family Asparagaceae; genus Agave; species Agave tequilana. The sequence continues at coordinate 27,905 of JAVJIF010016763.1, read as the reverse complement.
AAGTGATTAGGGAAAGGAAAAAAGTATGAGTAGTTTATTATGAACATCCCCTCCTCAACCTCTTAATATTGTGAGCAAGTTGGGTGGGATTACACACCTTTCTTATCCTTCATTTTTGCTATGAAGCCCTTCTACTCTTCTATCAGGTAGTTATTGAGTTGTGGTTTATGTAAGATGCATAAAGGCACTTTCTAGCCCTCGATGAAATCAAGAGCATTTCGTCGTAATATGATCGAGGGAAATCATGCACAAAAATAGTGTATTTAGAAATTATTGTGTGTTTGTGGTGTTTTGCTTACTCGGTACTACCGTGATAGCATAAAGGCTATAGGTCAAATCCTCAGAGACGGGAGGCTATAGAAGCTTTACCGGTCGTGTCACGAAGGTGTTAACGAGTTCTTCTAAGTTTCCAAAGAATTCAAAAGAAAAAGAAAAGAAAACAAGAAGTGGAAGGAGAAGGAGATGAAAACATAAAAGAAAAGATAGTGAAGTGATTTGAAAAGTGATTTAGAAAACAAATTTAAAAGAAAAGAAAATCCATGGATCACTCACTACTAATTTCTCCCACTAATCCCATTAACCTCCTTGATGATAGGTGCCTCACATTGGATCCTTGGCAACACTAGGCTTGACTTCAAAAAACTTTTCAAAGCATGACCCTTAAGATTATTCTTCTCCCTCAATCATGCTTAACAAGGCAAACTTGAACATCAACCCATCAAGATCCATTAGAAGGCAAGCATGGGACGAGAAGCAAGTGCACAAATTGTGAGCCAAAGGTGACTGGATGAAATCAAACTTGCATCACAATCAAGCTAATGCAAACATTAAATCATTAAAATCGATTAGAGACAAACATGAAATAAGAATGTTAGTTGCAAGTTAGCAAGTTAGAAATTAGAACCCATCATCATGAGCCATCAATGGCTCTTACAATAGTAAGGCCTTATATGATGTTATTAGATTCATGTGGATTATTAATCAAGAGTTAGAGAATTAATGAGTTAGTAGTGAGATCACCATGAGAAAAAATCTCATCTAGAAAAAGATTAAAGAAGAAACAATGAAGAGAAAGGAGGAAATTTTCATAGATTGTCACTATCTATTATAATAACACTCTCTTTTTCTCATGAATCTATTTCTGATCTAATCCTAGATCTAAAAAGAGAAAGAAAATACAAGAAATTAAAAGAGAAATCCTAATCTAATTTTAAGGAGAAGAAACCCTAGCTACTGGTCTCCTCCCTCAAATTCTAGCCTTTTAGAGTGGTATTTATAAGCACTGGATGCTGGTGGATGATGAGACGAAGCCACGCGTCAAGAATCAGGGCCTTTCGCGCTGACTTTGCCGCGAATTCGCGGCCTGATCAGGCCAAAGGTCCTGATCTTCTGGCCTCGGGTTCGTCCAGCTACGAGAAGCTTCTGTATACCCTTAGTTTCTTGTATTTGGATTCGTATTTCAGCAAATATAATTTTTAATTCGGGATCCAATGTATTTTCTAGAAGCTCTCTTGACTTGATATTCAAGAAATCTTGATTAATTATCCATAAATGGGTTTATTAAGCTCTTAATTCAACTTTGCCTCTATCCTTGGTAATATGCATACAAGAGATCGAAAACGGGTTATAACAATGTTTTATTCGAAAATCGGTAGGAAAATGTGCTATATAAAATACAAAATTGATGACTAATCACACCCCCACAATTATCTTTTGCTTGTCCCCGAGCAAAACAAGAAACTTAAAAACTAAACTAAGAATGTTATTACACCACTTTCGCAGGCGACGCGACTGCACTTAGCGTGTGCAGCAAGCCTTTAAACCTCTAGGTTTTTCCTAGAGGAAGAGTTATAGTCTCCTGATGTTTTCAGTGGATTACACCCACAAAATTCATAAAGAAAGAAAACAAATGTTAGTATTTTTGAAAACACATTTTGAGAGAGAAAATTTTTGAAATATTTTTACAAAAATTTAAGTGATCTAAGATTATAAGTTAACCTAAAATTTTTCGTCCTTAAACTTAGTCTATATGCAAGATATTGTTATAAATTCAAGGTAAGAATTCAACATTGAATTGATCATTTGATCTTTCATGAAACCTAGATAATATGCACCTTGTGAGTATATATTTTGGGGATTTCAACTCTAGCCATCAAGTCATTTATTTGTATATATGTTTTTTTCTCTTAGTTTTCTTAGGCTTTCTAGTTGACCCAGGTAGTGAGTTTTTTAGCCAGGCTCAGTGACTCCCAAACCAGATAGTTTAAGGCGTCAGATGAGAAAGCATCCTTTGGGCTTGAGGACTCGAGTAAACAATGTCACAAAACTAAGAATTTGTTTTTGTTTTGACCTGGGTAATTTCCTAAGAAATTAATTCACGCACCAAAATAATGGAGTGAGTATAATCAAATCACAGAAAAGCCAATGCAAATACAGAGAATTACGTGAAAACCCAAATAGGAGAAAACCAGGGGGGAGAGAGAAAGAGAGAGAAATTGTGATATCTCTCTTGCCATCTTTTCTAGTTTAAATCCTATCAGGAATAACATGGAGGAAGTGTGAGCCTGACAGATGACTCCACCAAAGAGATAAGGAACCTGGACGCATTGATCTGAAGATGACCTTCGGGAAAATTCTGACTCTTCAAGGCATCCTATCTGTACCCACACTTCGGAGAAATCTGATCAGCGAGTCTTCACTTCTTAGAGCTGGCTATAAGATTGTCAAGTAATCCAATAAGTTTGTAATCTCCAAGTCTAATATCTTCATTAGAAAAAGCTTTGTTTGTGATAGCATTTCGTCTCAATGTAATATATTCTTCTGATAATGAAATTTCTATTCTTGTTACTTTGAACATTAAGCCTTGTGATATCTGGCATGGAAGATTGGGACATGTCAACTTCAATTCTATCAAGAAAATGATTAACTTGAATTTCATTCCTAAATCTTCTTTTGACTCATCTTCTAAATGTGAAATATGTGTTCAAGGCAAACATATCCGAACACCTTTTCACTCTATCACAAGAAATTTTGAACCTCTCGAGTTTATTCACAGTAGTGTGTGTGACCCGAACAGAGTTCTCACTAGAGGTGGTAGAAGATACTTTGTGACATTCATTGATGGCTACTCCAAATTCTATTACACTTATCTCTTCAAATCCAAGGATGAAGTACTCGATTGGTTCAAGGTGTACAAAGCTGAAGCTGAAACCAACTTGAAAAGAAGATCAAAATCCTAAGATCTAACCGTGGGGGAAGTATACCTCAAATGACATAACAGAATTCTGCCAAGAGCACGGCATTATCCCTTCTTCTAGTTCTGCTCCAACAACTGATTCTGAACGTAGAAGGAGAAAAAGAAGTAGGACTCTTACATCCTTCGGAGATTTCTTTACCTATCTTGTAAAAGATGATCCTAACTCTTTTATGGAGGTAATGAACTCTTTCAAATCTCCTTTCTAGAAAGAAGCCATTGACAGTGAGATCAAGTTCATATAGAGAATAACACTTGGATTCTCACTGACCTTCCTCAAGAATGCAAACTTTTATGTTGTAAATGGATCTTTAAGAAGAAACTCAGACCCGATGGCACTGTTGAGATCAAGTCCATAATAGAGAATAACACTTGAAGTTCACTGACCTTCCTCTAAAATGCAAACCTTTAGGTTGTAAATGGATCTTCAAGAAGAAACTCAGACCTGATGGCACTGTTGACAAATATAAAGCCAGATTAGTTGCCAAGAATTTCACCTAATTAAAGGGTATTAACTTCTTTGACACCTATTCTCCTATTGTCAGGATCTCCTTTATTAGAATCCTTCTAGCACTTGCAACAATTCATTTCATGTTCATTCACCAAATGGATGTCAAGACTGCTTTCTTGAATGGCGATCTTGAAGATCTATATAGACCAACCAGAAGGATTATTGTCAAGAGACAAGAAAATAAAGTGTGCAAACTCGTGGAGTTATTGTAGACTTAAACAAGCACCTAAACAATAGCATCTAAAGTTTAACAAAGTTGTTGCACAATTTGGATTCACTGTCCATGAAACATGATAGTGCATATATTCTAAGAACTGTGACAATGAGTATATCATCCTTTGTCTATATGTAGATGATATTCTTATCCTCAGAACTTCTCTTGTTGCAATCCAAAAAGTAAAGGATTATCTTTTTCAAAACTTTAATATGAAGGATCTAGGTCCTGCCGATATGGTATTGGGAATGAAAATATCTAGAAATTCTAATAAATTTATTTGAGTCTAGCTCATAGCATTGAAAGAATGCTTCACAAATTTGATTTTTACAACTCTAAATCAATTTCTGCACCCTATAATTCTTCAATTGCTTTGAAGAAGAACACGGGTGAGCCTGTATCTCAGCTGAAATACTCTCAATTAATAAGTTCACTTCTCTATATTTTCAACAGGACTAGGCGTGACATCTCTTACGCAGTAGGTAGATTAGGGCGTGTTTGTTTCGCCGCAAAACGCCGCAAAACGCAAGTCGTAAAACTTCTTTTCCATTTTTCGTTGTTTGTTTCGCTGAAATACAAGTTGCAAAATGCAACTCTTCTTTTCCTACTTGCAATTGCTACAGTTAAATTTGTGGTCATGTAAATCTCACTTTTACACTCATATTTTCTCACTTGTAGTTGCTACAGTTAATTTTGTGGTCATGTAACTCTCACTAGTAGTACACTTACAGTTCAAAACAGTTACTTGATAATCAATATATAATTTAATATTATTAAATATTTAATATTTTAAATAGTGTTTAATTTCTAATTTAATTATTTAATATTTTTAATCTTTAAATTTTTTATTGTTTTTAATATTGTTTTAATATTTAATATTTTACTATTTTAATTTAATATTTTTATTTAATATTTTATTTAATACCTTATTATTTTATTAATACTTATTCAATTTTTTATTATTTTATTTAGAGTTAATATTTTATTAATATAACAATATTATACTTTAATATAAAATTACTATACATTTAATTATTTATTTTTTAATATAAAAAATTACTTTATTAATATCATAATATATTTTATTATTATATTAATATTTTATTATGCTAATATTATAATAATAATTCAGTATAATAATACTATAATGATAATTTATTATTAAATTATAATTATATTTTACTTTGTTAATTTTATATTTCTATAATATTACAACAATATTATAATAAAATTTATATTATAATAATTTTCAAGTATTTTTAATATTATAATATTATAACTATATTTTATTATTTTTGTAAGATTTTTTAATATTTATATTTTATTAGTATTCTTAAAATTTTATTAACGTTCTTTAGATTTTCTTTAAATTTTATATTATTTATTTAGTTAATATTTTAGTAATATTTTACTATTTATACTAATATTTTACTAATATTATTGTTATAAATAAAATATTAAGATTATTATTTTTTTATCTCAAATTTATTAATACAATTTAAATTGCAATAGTAGATTTAATTTAATAGTATTTATAATATTTAAATCACTGCTACAGTTAATTTTGTGGTCAACTTTTCCAATTACACTTTTACATTACCAACCAAACACCGTAAAACACAATATACTTTACCATTTACACTTTCACTTTATCAACCAAACACCGTAAAACATAATATACTTTTCCATTTATACTTCACTTTATCAACCAAACACCGTAAAACACAATATATTTTCTCTGCTACAGTTCACTTTTTCCATTCTCATTTTACGATTTACGACTTGCGACGTTTTGCAACGAAACAAACAGGCCCTAAGTAGATACACCAGTAATCCTAGTAGAGAATACTAGAATGCATTAAAGAGAGTTTTCTGATATCTTAGAGGCACAATTGGTTATTGTCTAACTTAAATTGAATATCCTGATGTAATAGAAAGGTACAACACGCCAACTGGGTCACTGACTTCAATAATGTAAATTCTACTATCGGATATGTATTCATGTTCAGTGGTGCTGCTGTGTCCTGAAAATCTTGCAAACAAACAGTGATTGTCAGGAGTCTTATGGAGTCTGAACTTATAGTTCTGGATACTACTTGTACAGAAGCTGAATGGTTAAAGGATATTTTGTCAGAATTCTCCATGGTGCCTAAACCTACTATCTCAGTTCATACTGACTCAAGATCCACCATTGAGATTCTAAAGCAAGATAATGCCAATAAAAAGATGAACAGAGACATTCAAATCAAACTTAAGTATGTTTAGAGCCTATTGGGCAAAGTTGTGCTTCTAGATTTTGTAAAGTTCGAGAAGAATATTGCTGATCAATTGACTAAGGGTCTTTTTAGGAGTGTGGTCCTAGAATCATCGATGGAGATGGGGTTAAGCTTATAGTAGAGTTCACCGACAGCGGAAAGCCAGCCTACATAATTGGGAGCTGATTTCATGAAAGAGGTTCAATATGATAAAAACAAGCTGGAATGGTGATACTAGTGTGGAACATCAACCCGGATATATTTATATTCTATATGTAGTATTGTAGCTACTACCCCTTCTCTATGGTGACGATGCTCTTATGATATAGGTAGGTAAAGTTGAGTTTAACTCTTAATAAGTCCAACACATGTAGTGTGGAGGGTTTATCATCCAGTTGTAGTACTCTTGGAGGACTTACCTACGTGAAAGGAACCATGACGGCGGGGGTTGGGGGGCAGGGCTGACCCTAGAAACTCTCATGAGTCGGTTATTGTGAGCACGACTTTCAACGCTCAACCCGCTCACTCAATAGATGGAGACTTATTGTGTGTGTCTTTCATCAATATCTGATTAAAGAGGCCTAATTCAAGGCGTAGTCCATTATGTCTCTCAGGTGACGATGAAATTCACTAACAGTAAATTAAGGCCGCAAGCTATCGACCCTGAATCCACAGTATGATGTTGACCGATTTCACTCGTGTTTTATGATCTGATGATTTATTTGTTATTTATTGTTGATTTGTTTCATCTTTCCTGAAACTCAAATTTTGGGAGACTGTTAGATGTGTTTCAATTTTGGAGAGAAAACTTGAGTTTCCCTCTCATTTTGCTTTGGTTTTAGTCCCACATTGGATAGGAGATGGGAGATTGAATAGTATATATACTAACTCCTTCCATACCTATTGTTATAAGTATTGGGCTATAGGCCACCTCCCCACGCGCACGCTCACACATCGAACCGAGCCGGGCGGGGTGGCGCGCGCTCACGACCTGCGAAAAATGATTGCAATTCATTTCGGAGCTCTTGAACCTGCAACTTTTTTTTGGTTTTCTCTATTTAGATTTTATTTAAAATTTTGTTTTGATATTTTCGAGATTTTCTGTTCGGTTTGACCCATTCTTCGGATCTGCCCGTGTGTATCACAAACTGTATGATCGTGTGCGGATTGGAGCGGGGTCGTTATAACTGCTGGACTCCTAGACACTATAAATACTGTTTCTCGCAGTTCATTCAGTTACATGTAAAAACAGCTACAAATATTCTGTCTCCCTTCTCTATATTTCTCTATTACAAAAATTCTGGTGGACAATTCTGTTTCGAGTTTTTGGTGATTTCTCGAAGCTTCCTTTTACTTTCGGGCAACGAATCTCCGTCTGAACAGAGGCCTAGCTCATCGTCATGAGCTGGGTGCTGGTGAGATCTACCGGGGGAGTTTTTACCTTTGAAGAGGAGGTCGTTTTAAGGTCCGAATGAGGGAACGGTCGTCTTTCTTCTAGGCCAATTCTTCTGGACGACTACATCACCTCAGGCCAGCAAATTTAATTTTCTTTTAATTCTTTTTTTTAGATGCATGATTAGGACAAGTATGTTATTTGATTAGAAGATTTAAAATTTAATCTGTTGCATGTTTTAAAATTTAAAAAATATTGTTATATATCCTGTATATTTTTGTTTTTCCTCTTATTAATGTATAAGATTTCCCGCAACAGAAAATTTATTTTGTTTCCAGAACTTATTTTCAGAAAGTGGAGCCAAGGTATGAGAACAGAACACCGAACAGTTCAGTTCGAAATTGGAAAGAGCACAGCAAGATGACTGAGCCTGAAATCAGACGCAGCAGATCTCTTCCCGTAGAAAATTTCCTGTATCATGAGATTGTCTTCAGCCTACAATCACTGTAGTCATCTTTCAGTAATTAACCGCATGAGTAGAATTCTTACCTACAATCAATCACTGAAGTGTTAATGTACATGCTTTCAATAATTAAATGCCTGAGCAGAAGTCTTGACTAAACTAAGGTAAGTAGTGGAAGTAATATGCGTAGATTGTCTATGTAAGATAGAGCAAGCACATAGTTCAACAATAAATATCAGCAGGTTAAAAAAAATTTACTTTTATCCCCTGGCTAAATACTTTCATAAATAATTTGTAACAAGTCCAGGCCTTTTTTTTTTTCATCTAAACAAACTGATCATTTATGCTGTTGAATACATTCAACTTAGTCTCATATGGTGCACAATTTTCCTTGTGTAATTAGAAGCAATTATCCATTATCAAAATAAGTATAGAAAACAGCTTTATACAAGAAATAGTTTTTCCCAATTTGCAGTTTCCAACAATCTCCCTCGTTATATCTTTTTGCACAGATGCCCACGTGTAAGGATGACATTAAAAAAATAATAATAAAAGAAATAAAAAAGAAGAAAGAAAAAGAGAGAAGACCATGAACCCAGGCTTTTTTGCCCCTTTTCATTTACAACTCTTTAGACAAAAATCCAAACCTCAACACACTCACTCAATTCCAATCAGTCTCCGGGAGCGGATATTTCCACCCCAAAAAGTGACGATGGGAACCCAGTGATTAAGACACTCACAAGTGTAATAAAAGCACCCCAAAAAAAGACAAAAATACCCTCTTCTTCTTCTACACCCCCCCCCCCCCCCCCCACCCCACCCCAACCCCAACACCAAACACACCCACCCTCGGGCAGTGGTGGCAGGGGAGGCGGGAGGAGGAGGGGAAGAAGAAAGGAGTGTTTTAAATTTTTCACCAAAAGTAAAAATGTCAAAAAAAAAAAAATTAATGACACTCGTAATAATTTGTGGGGGTGCCATCGTCACTTTTTGGCCGGGAGCTAGATGACAAAAAAAAAAAAAAAAGGGAACAACAATAAAAAAAAAGCATCAGGGACAAAACTGTCCATACAAAAATCATCAACCTTTTTCTATGCAACTACATACATATAGACAGTTTCATCAAGCTCGTTTCAATAAGCAAGCACCCCAGGATATTTATGTACAGTTTCCTTTGAATCAAGATTCAAAGCCGAACATCACTGTAAAATGTAGCTTTAATGCAGTGAACCGAACGCAGATACTCTTCCCAAAAAAAGACATAATCAAACATTTAGCTTGCGATAACTACTTCTGCAAGTAAAGACCAATGTGTGAATTATTACCAAGAACTATATTTGGCATTTCTTCCTATTTGTTATGCAGAGGCATAAAGAAAATAAGTAGATAACGAGTTCAGAATTTCATCTAAACTGACTCTACACAGAGAGAGATATCAGAGAGCTTACATTACATATAACGGGGGATGTGTCCCGTCCTCCTTCTTCGTGAACCTCAACAGTAGATTGTCAGAGGGGATCTCTTCGTGCTCGGTCGACAGATGCGATAGTTCTTTTTAACAATAAACTCCCTATTTAGCCACAAAGTGTACTTTTTTCAGATTATGCATCCCCTAGGGCTTTTGCTTCAATTGATTAGCAGTTCATATTCTTCTTGCATGAGATCATATGAATATCACTGCTAAATCATGGGTTTTCCGCTCCAGAATCCTTGTACATACATCGCTTCTGTTGCCCAGAGAGACTTCTACCATTTCTTGTTGACTGGATTTCATTGTGGTAAATCACCTAATGATATTGAAAGAACTAGGTACCTACATGATAAACCTTAAAACAGACTTAGCCTAGGTTCTAGCTGCTATTTCCAATTGTTCCTCCTGACTCCATCATGCTTCATTGCTATAGTTGTATGTTTTCCTGTTTGGAGAGTTCATATCCAGTACCAGTAAGTAACTTGAGAGGAAAAATTGTTGGCAAGCACTGACAAACTTGAATTGATGCTAACATAACAGCGGCTATCCTCACTTCCTCTTACAAGACCTTATAGGATAGTGCCCAAGGGCACGATGTTCATTAGACTGAAACTGCAGACAGAAGGGGTGTTCACCTAGTTTAGCTTGTTTTATTAACAAAAATAAATAAATAAATAAAAACTAAGGCACCCCTAACTCCTGCCAGTATCTCACAAACTTCACCGGTGTCCAAGCCTTTCCATATGACCTATAAGGACAGTGAAACTAATCAATTTCTCAACTTACAGTACCTCTTAAACTGTTAATGTGTCTGCACAGCCCACAAGTCCTATATCTGTGCCTGAGCAAGAACGATATGATTTCAGTGAGTCTCTAACTGAACAAGCATGAATTATGAAACAAATACAAGGCAAAAAAACTTGACCTGGCATTGTAATATAGTGCAAGAAGACTTACATTTGACCCCTTCCTACTGGTTAGTGCTGTACGTTGTTTAGGATTTGGCCATCAATAATAATAACAACAACAAGAAGTATGAATTTTATGATTTCTCAAGTGAAATAATTAAGTCACAACCAACTAGAACTCCTTTCCATACTACAATATGCAAATACAGTGCTCTTACATATACATTCTTAATGCATAACCAATAGCTAAGAATATAGCCAATATTTCTTTAGATTACTTTATTAAAGTTCTTTACTTATAACTATCTTATTAAACTGACTCCCTAAATGTTCTAAACAAAGCATGAGAATGATACAATTCCCCTGAAATTGTGTGAAAAACTCAATACCATAAAAACCAAGTATATATCAAACTTGATTAATTATTCACCGGCCTGGAGAAGCTCTAGCGATTGTTTGAACTCTATCTCAAGTTACGCTCTTTCAGTTACAAGAAAGCCAAAACACTATTTTGTTAAACAATGTTTAATCTTTAAAAAAAAAAAAAAAATCATGTCACATGATATCTGTTATACGGATGTAATGAATGAGAGGCCACACGATGAGATTGGCAAAGACAAGTGAAAATTTATAAGAGATTACTTTGTATTCTGTTACAAAAGCATTTCCCAAAACACTTGAGAACAAAAACATAGCTCCATCCAGACGGAAAGAAAAATTGTAGACACTAGCATCACCTCCCAAATAATTTTGATACTGAAGACATAAGCGTGGAAGAGAGAAACTTTATTCCAGTAGATCCTCCAGGGAAGTATGATATAGCATAATATGAGAGCGCCATAACCTACGAAAAGCATGATTACCAATTGTAAATTTGGAGGGGAAGCTTGAACAATTTTTAATTAAAGAAGAAAACAACTTCAGCCATCAGACAGAATGAGTGGCGAATTAAATTGCATAAAGTTAAAAATGAAAACTTAAAACAATTATAAGTTATATGAAAACAGCCGATAGGTATTTATAGTAGCTTATGACTTGTGAGTGGAACATTAATTATCTAGTAGCAGAAATAAAAACTAAGGACAAATATGATTCACCTTGGATGACAAACCAGAGATATATGATACTAACAAACGTAGGAAAAAGATCATCTCAATGCTAAAGTTCAAGAATGTATGCTCAATACCTGAATAACAGAGAAGGCAACAGAGAGAATGTAACTGTGAAGCACCATGGAGACATAAATGGTGCCCACCATGCTGCCGATAAATCCTAGTGTGAATGGAAGTCTCTGCAAGGAAGACAGGGAAACCAGTGTAAATAACATAAGGAATGGACTAATGTTTCCAATATACTTCTCCAAGAATATTATTAATTAGAAACAGAGACTCAGGTAAGAAGTCAGTGAACCAATGTAATCAACATACACCAGAATGTATTAACAAGAATCAGACAATCCAAGACATTATTAACTAGAAACAGAAAAAAAAAAAAAAAAAAAAAAAAACTGGGTTCAGCACTGCAACAAAAGTGGGTTCAGTTCTAAATAGAGGCAGGCAAGGAATTTCGTGGAAACAAGGGAACTCAAATTTCAATCTCAATCAAATTAAATCAATATTTCATTTGCTAAAACAAATCTAAATTATTTAGAAAGTACACCATCCTTTCTATTAACAATGCGATCTAAAAGATAAAACTAACCTCAAATTAAATCTCAATTAACATAATAAAAATAAGAACAAAATTAAATAATAAAACTAAAATCTAATCCTTTGAGCAAACAAAAATGAATTTTAAAAGATAAAACCTATATTGACCTTTCATTCATTTATATCATAAATCTTAACCTCTTTCACTACTGCTTGTTACATTATATTATGAGCTTTTCTCTGCTAATTTATTTTTGACAGCTTTTAACCATTCATTTATTTTATGAGCAAGCCTTAGGAACCTTCATAAAACTGTATCGACCTTTCTCTTTTTTCTACTAAATGAGACACCAAAAGGAATGTACATGATAACTAAATATGTTTAAAGCCTTTACCTCTTTTGATGTCATGTGTGCAAACTGATTCTTAGGACCTTTTAGAGCAAAGAAAGATCCAATGATAAAGGCACAACCAAGGGTGAAACAGAGAGCAAATTTCTGAGGCATCAACACCATAACTGGAAGAAACATGGTAAATGCAATGAAAGTAAAGAATACACCACTAGCAAGAAGCAGCCCAAAGTACATGAGAGACTTTCCAGAGGGAACACTACTCGTAGCATTTTGAAAATTGCCAGGTAATTCCCTTACACCTTTGGAAACCCTGTTAAATATTAAAGCAACATGAATAAAACTGAGAGAATTTTCCACATGTAAGATTAAATTCTAGTAGCCTTTATTTTCTAAAAAGTTAATAACAGATGAACAAACACCTCAAGGAAGATATTTTACACCTTTCCTTTCATGCGTACGTGTGTACATGAGCACACGTGCATGTGTGACTGTAAAGTTGGGGGCCGGCAGTCCCTTTAACTCAATATAGCCTCTTAATGAAGTTTCTATACATATACAATAACATGGACTTGATCCCAAATAGTTATGGTTGTCTACATGAATTATTTGTCTGCATCTCAATTCAGCTTTCTTAATGTGTTTCTATGCCAATACCAAGCTATACTAACGTGTCAAAACTTTGATCCATGAATACCAATTTTTCAGGAGATTAAACCACATTAGCTTAACATCAGTTCTGCACCGGGTAGGAATATTCTTATCAGGATCATATCACCTAAAATCCAAATTAAATGAAGCCCTTTACCTGGATATCACCATATGATGCAATTTAATTGGATTTGCATCTAACGTTTAACTTAAACTTGCCCTGTTGGATTGAGCTATTTACCAAATAATACTTAATAGCTTAATTGGAAATATTCCTTGTCCTTGGATATACTTTGCACTTAATACTGGAAAAGTTTGTAAAATCTGTTTTATGATTTCAAACTGGAGTATTAAAATAGGAAGATTTCAGGGAATATCAAAAATATCTCATAAAATTTTCGACCTCTTAGTGGTTGGCTGTCACTATCAAGAAGAGCTGATAATTAGTGAGTTGGTTCAAAACCCCAATAGAGCTGCGACATGGTTCCGAGCCTCGATCAAAATATTGAAGCAGGCAAGAAGAGAGAAAGGCCCTTCCCAGAAACAGCTTTTCCAAGTTCTGACCTAGTAGCAACCTGCCGTTTTGTGTCGAATGGCTTGAGTTTTAGTTAACAAACCAGCATTTTATCTTCTTTCAAAATCAATAGTCAAAACCAAACCTATCCATCCATAACAGCATGGATCACTTTCACAGGAAAATCATCATTTTAAACTTCTTACTCACAGGCAAAGCAACCTCTGTTAGCTAATTTGTCATCACATACATTTTCTTCCAAGTATATGGGTGCCAACCTAGCGGCCGCAATGCTCCCAATTATTAGCATCAAATCCCAAAAAAGATGTGTTTATTAGTAAAATATCTATCAAAACCCTCTATAGTGGTCACATGAGTCACCCTTGACTTGCCAAATCAGCCATCTCGATTAGGATCGATGGGTTGTGCCGTGTCGTGCCTAGCCAAGCCTAGGCACAGCCCATGTAGAAACATCTAAGCCTAGGCACGGCCTAAAGTATTGTATGAGCATACACTTAAACATCCATGAACCAGTCCACTAGATACTAGGATGACCCCTTCGTGCCTCCATTCGTACTTGAATCATGCCGGCTCATTCGTACAACATTTGAGTCTCCTACTTTGTGTCTAATCACACCTACTTCACACACTATGTGCCAAATAGCTTCTAAAATAGTCAATCTTATCATACAAGTTCATATCTGACGACAAATACAATTAAAATCTAGCAACCTGACTATGACAACAATAACATACATAAACTCTAACTAACTCAAAACTTTTAATTTAATTATATACCCACGTAGATGCAAAAAAATTAGGCTAAACTAATTTCTTATGACTTCAATGTAATCCACTCTGACGCTATTCCATCTGAGATCAATCTAATTTAATTTAGATGAAGGGATGAGATCAGTACATGTAATCATGTCGGCCCAACGGAGTATAATCGTGCCAGCCCATCATGTCAGCCCAATAGAGCTCCATATACTTGTGTCAGCCCATCATGCCGGTCCACTCCATTCGTGCCCCGACTAGGCCGCATCATGCCGGGCCAAGGCGAGCCCAAGCACGACATAAAAATAATTGGGAAGTAAATATGATAGCCCAGGCACGAACCAATCCCGTTTTCATTATTCATGTAGCGAAAATTTTGTGATGATGCATCATGCTTGTTTGGACCCATTACCAACCCTAGTCTCGATGTCGGCAGTTCCACCTTGGTTTCATTAAGTAACGTCCGAAACTATCATTGAAATTTCGATTTTGCAAAGTTTCGGCTCATACACATTTGGTATTGGTCAGTTTTGACAAGTTTCGAACAATTTTGTAAGTTTCAAATGGAACATACAAAAGATTCAAAAAGAAAGGGAGAAAGAGGGAAAATGTAATGTTCTAATTAAGTTTAGCTCTTTAATTTCTACAACTAAAAAATCGGTATATCTCAATCTATCATAATTAGATATTTTAATTTAACTTTGATTTTAATTTTAGTATAACTTTAAGTTGATGGCTTTCATATTAATTTGAATTATCTTTGAATTAACTAGTTGAGTATTAGAAGTTCGATTGTCTTGATTTATGATTTAACACCCACTCAGCCTACATGTTCATATTGCATGGTTTTTGCATGACGTATATGCAAAGAACAAAGGATGCCTACATGTTTATAATTTATATACACCGAAATCAAAAATCAAAACTTGAAAAGAAACCTTTAATAGAAAGAAGGTCCAAAACCGAAACAAAAACCGAGTTCTCATACCTTAGTCAAGAATAAGCATGGTCATTTAACACCAACACGCATAGGCACCAGGAAATAAACCTGAAATTCCATTCCAAATCCATTCTAATAATGAAAAAAATGACCCGCCACACAGGACTATTTAAATGGCAATGCTCTATCAAAATTAAACTTAACATATTGCATAATTGGTGAGTGCACTTCACCAACAGATTTTAGCTTAGGGACTTTCATGTGATATCGAAATCACAGTCCTCCAAGTGATCAATCAACTTCATTCAATTAGACCAATGTTCCAGGGACAAGGAGAGAACCATATCAGAAATTTGCACCTCTTGAATTATCACCAACAGCCTGGCATTGCTTTGTTTCTACAAATACTATCCAACATGCATGTGAGAGCTACAGAAGGATTTTGCTTTATCATTCATCCCTTACCAATTTCTTCTTTGACAGAATAAACATTGACATCTGTTCCTGATGACGGGGCACCAACACACCCCATCTTTTGTTTCATAGTATCCCACTATAGAAAAAGGCTATTCAAAAAATAAGTGACTAATACTGGCATCAGATCACTGCATAAACACAGCACACTCTGACTAAAAGAAGTCTAATTGGATGGTCACCATGGCCACTTTCAGAATCCAACATTCCTCCCTCTGAGTTGCCATAGTTTCCATATAATATCCCAAGTCATGGACTGCCTTCTTCTGGTTAATTCCTTGTAGGTCTTCTCAACAGTACATTAATTCCTCAGTTTCCCTACCATCAAAGTACATTACAATACATCTTGGTTTTTGTTGGAATTTTTGTTGGAATAGTTAAATTAGATTAAAACAATTAACTCATAGTATTGTATGCAGGGATTTGGCATCCCATGGCACAGTAGAAGGGAATATTGACCTCTCAACCTCTGTAGCTGTATTCACCCCCGACCTTCGTAGCTGTATTCAGCACCAGTGGGCCAGTGACATTATATCAAGAGTAGTGGTTCACCAATCTCCTCCCAAATTTGTATTGAAGTGTCAATGCCAACTAATTAGACAAGACATCTCTACTTATATAAACTTAACTGCCATGCTCACAACTTCCTTGGAGCTCTCAAGTCTCAACTCAATAAGTTGTACTTGGATCTAACTAATCCCGGTTCTCCATTCGAAAATAGTATCTCACATACCTCAGATTGTTGTCCTTGTACCATTAGAGGAAACTCATTTAATTTTCTAAGGTATTCAAAGCCACTTTAGGTATCTGACATTGTCCATTATAAATGTTGTTGAGATAGTCTAGACTGTAGACTTGATCCAACTCATTGGGACTTCATCAATTAGGAATCTAGGATGTATGCTTATCCAAACGATTCGTTGGCACATGATTCTCTCAAAAAAGCTGATACGACCTCTCCGTCGGTGAGGGCGTCGGTGATGACAGATTGGTAGCGATGTCGATTTCTCGGCGGCATCTCAACCTGCAAAAGGTTAGAACGAGCAGGGAGAACAGGCAACACCAAAGAAATCGAAGAAGAAGAAGTAGAAGAAGAAGACGAGGACTGAAATGGTTTATTGATCTCAGCTCCGAGCTCAGTGAAGCTCGTTCCCAAATTAGGGCATTTACATCATAGATCCCCACAGTGACCCAGGCCACTATTTATTCCCGCGTTTCACCAATGGGCCGAACGGGTCCGCTAACGGTCGGGTCACCGGGTCCAGCCGGACCCGACTCCGAGTCTCAAAGCCAAACCGGACCCGGCCCGTTAACAAATTTAAGCAAAGAAGAAGACGGCTCAGAGTTCTCATCATAGCCGTTACATTCAAAAAAGAAAAAGAAGAAAGATAAGAATTGAATCCCAATATCAGAGATAACGAGCCTGAAAGATAAGAACTGTATCAATGCTCCCCCCTTGAAATCGATCTTGTCTCAAGATCGAAGACAGGAAATCTTTTGATCAGTTCCCAGTAATTCTCCCAGGTGGCCTCATCCACAGGCAATTGCTTCCATTAACCAGCACTTCAGTGGTAGCTTTCCCAAACCTCTTTACCATTCTCCTATCCAATATGAGTTCAGGTTCCTTGATCACCTCTACAATATGAGCAGGAGCCTGATTCTGAACCTGAATGCCTTCACCCAGTTTCTTTTTTAATGTGAAATATGGAACACAGGATGGATTTGGCCTCCTCAGGCAATTCCAGTTTGTAAGCAACTGGACCAATTTTCTCCAGGATCTTATAGGGACCATAGAACAAAGGAGAAAGTTTATGGGATCTTCTTCCACCTACTGAAATCTGCCTGTAAGGCTGCAATCTCAAAACACCCAGTCCCCCACTTCAAAAGACCTCTCAGTCCTGTGCAGGTCTGCCCATTTTTTCATTCTGTCCTGAGCATAGATCAAGTTATTTTTCAGCAGTTGAAGGGTTGCATCTCTATTCAATAGTGCCTCCTCAACACTCTGTAACCTGGCAGTTCTGGGAATGTAAAAGGAGATAGTAGGAGGCACCTTCCCATACACAGCCTGATATGGAGACATTTTGATAGCAGAATGCCAACTGGTGTTATACCAGTATTGAGCCCAGGGCAGCCACTTACTCCACTCTTGAGGTTTGTGAGAACAGAAGCAACGCAGGTAAGTTTCTAAACACCTATTTACTACCTCTGTTTGCCCATCAGTCTGGGGGTGGAATGAAGTACTGAATAGAAGCTTAGTTCCCTGTAGAGACCATAACTCTTTCCAAAACTCACTGGTGAACACAGCATCCCTATCAGAAATTATACTCTGGGGCATTCCATATAAAACTGTATATATTATCCATAAAGACAGCAGCCACAGTCTTAGCAGTATATGGGTGAGAGAGTGACAAAAAGTGTGCAAATTTTGTTAACCTGTCAACAATGACAAAGATAACAGATTTACCTCCACTCTTTGGCAAACCCTCTATAAAATCCATGGATATGTCTTCCCAGACATTTTGAGGAACATGCAAAGGTTGCAACAACCCTGCAGGCTTAGTATTCTCATATTTAGATCTCTGGCATACATCACATTCCCTGATATACCTTTTGACACTGTTCTTCATTCCCTGCCAGTATACACTCTTTTTAATCTTTGATAGGTTTTTTCATATCCAGAGTGTCCCCCCACAGGAGTATCATGGTGTTCAGATAGTAACAACTGAGTGAGGGAAGAAGAAGGATTTATGAGGATTTTACCCTTGTAATAGAATAGGTCACCCCTTTTTCTGATACTTAGCAGTATCCAACTGTCCCTCATTCCATTTGATATTCAACTCAGAGAAGAAGGTATCAGTATTGACCATTTCTTTGAGTAACCCAACCCAATCAGATTCCACCACTGCTATTTCCAGTAAAGTAGGCATATCAGGAGTTTTCATCCCTTCTGGAAAGACTGTCAGCAGCTATATTTTCCCTTCCCTTTTGTACTCAACCTTATATCTGAAATTGCATAATTTCAGTAACCAGGTATGCTGAGCTTCTGTATACAATCTCTGTTCCAGGAGGTACTTCAGTGGTTTATGATCAGTTTTCACTATAAATTCCCTTCCCAATAAATACTGTCTCCACTTCTTAGTAGCCAACAATAGTCCCAGCATCTCTCTTTCATAGGCTGAAGCATACTTATTAGAGGTTTTCAGTTCTTGACTGATATATGCTATAGGATGATTCTCTTGCATTAGGACTGCACCAATTCTGCTGGCAGAGGCATCACACTCAATTACAAATGGTGAAGTGTAATTGGGAAGAGCTAAAACTGGTGGATTGGTGAGAGCAATTTTTAAATCCTCAAATGCCTTTTGTGCTGTTCCATTCCACTGAAATGCATGCTTTTTAGTAGTGCAGTTAGAGGTGCAGCAAGAGTACTATAGCCTTTAATGAACTTTCTGTAATATCCAGTCAGTCCCAAGAATCCCTTAAAGCCTTCAAGGTTCTGGAATTGGCCAGTCCAGTACAGCCTGTATCTTACTTTGATCCACAGCCACCCTTGAGCTGATACCACATGCCTCAAGTAAGCCACCTCAGTTACTCCAAACTGACATTTGCTCCTTTTAGCAAAGAGCTGATTCTCTTTTAATATGTGTAGCACCACCCTCACATGATATAAATGATCCTGCAGGTTCCTGCTATAGACAAGAATATCATCAAAAAAGATAAGCACAAACTTCCTCAAGTATGGCTTAAAAAGTTCATTCATCAAAGCCTGGAAGGTAGCAGGAGCATTAGTCAGAGCCCAAAGGGCATAACCAAATACTCATAGTGCCCAGTATGAGTCCTGAAAGCTGTTTTGGGTATGTCCTCTTCCCTCATCCTAATTTGATGGTATCCACTCCTTAGGTCCAGCTTTGAAAATATTTTTGCCCCATGTAACTCATCAAGCAGTTCATCAATTAAGGGTATGGGGTATTTATCCTTAACTGTTTTTTGGTTTAAAGCCCTGTAGTCCACACACAACCTCCAAGTACCATCAGTTTTTTTAACTAGCACAACTGGGGAAGCATAGGGGCCCTACTGTTCCTGATGATACCTGTCTCCAACATTCATCCACCATCCTCTCTATAACATTCTTTTGTTCCCAAGGATGCCTATAGGGTCTCAAGTTAATAGGGTCAGTTCCAGGCACTAATAATATTTGATGGTCATGACTCCTCTTGGGAGGTAGACCCATTACTTCTCCAAAAACTTTTTCATATTCCTTGCATAGGGACTGCAACTGGAGATTAGTTTCTGCATCAGATTGTGCTTCTTTTTGTTGACAGATGTATAGAACCCATCCTTTAGCTGACTGGTATAGTGTTTTCTCCATAGCTTTAGCTGAGACTAACTCCATGTCATTAGAGGATACCCCTTGTAATTCCCAAGAATGACTATCCTTCATAATCTTTACCTTTCTTTCCTTAAAGTTTATAGTCATCTCATCCAGAGACTGCAGCCAATCAATTCCTAAAACCATCTGGCAACCCTATTGGCAGGACATGGAAATCAGTAACAATTTCCAGTCCTTGACACTTAAAGCAAACAGACCTACATAGCCTTCACTTTGTAACTTATCATCTCCAGCTATGGTAACCTGAAAAGCCACTTCAGGTGTTATTATCAAATCAGTTCTCTGCACCACTTTTGGATCAATGAAGTTATGGTAGAACCAGTATCCAATAACACCATAACAGGCTTCCTATTTACCTGTCCACACAGCCTAATAGTTCTGGGTGATACACTTCCCTCCATGACATTGAGTGAAAGTTCATGTAAATTTTCCCCAAGTCCTTCCTTAGGTCTTAATAAGATCTCCTCTTCCTGTTCACCCTCATCCTCTTCACACTCAATTAGCATCAAGCTCTTTCCTTGCATTTATGACCAGGAGTGTAAGGCTCATCACACTTGAAACATAGACTTTTCCTCCTATACTCCTCTACCTGTGAGGGAGATAACCTTCTGACTGGAGCATTTGTTACAGGTCCACCCTCTCTGCTAGCAGCTGGAGCCAAAGAATTTCTTGGACTTAACCCTGGTGTGCTGACATTTCCCCTGTAAGAAGACAATTTATTTAATTTCTTTTCTGCTGCTGTAATGGACTCTCTGGCTATGGCACTTCTATAGGCTGAAACCATAGTCAAGGACTTATCCAACTTGACCTTCCCCCTTAGATCTTCCCTCAATCCTGATAAGAATAAACTAATTAGATTTTTCTCAGATTCATCAATCAAATGAGCCAGCCTTATGAAAGATTTATGGTACTCCTGTACAGTCCCAGTCTGCTTCAAATTAGCCAAGGCAGCCAGGGGATCATCCAGGTCATCCGGTCCATACTGCAGAATCATCTCATCATAAAATTTTGGCCAAGTAACTGATCCTCCCTTTTGTTTTTTCCAGCCACCTCCACCACAGCAGAGCCTCTCCCTGAAGGAAGAAGACACAGAACTCAACCCGTTCCTCTATTGGAGTATGATGTATAGCAAATACATGTTCTAGCTGATACAACCAATTTAAAATGTCTCCATCTCCCCTGAATATAGGAATTTCCACTTTAGGGTGTTTTGGCTTTGGAAGATTACCAGGGATGTTGAAGGATTTCTGATTTCTTCTCAAGAATTGCTCTGCCCTTCCTCCTCCCATGGTTGCCTGTCTCTCGTTTGAAGGAGTAGCGAATACCACTCCTTTAGAACTGAGCCTAGGCCCTCCATGGGAGGGGCTTCATCTCTGCCAGTCCCAGCGGTTTCTCTGCTTGATACCCGTGGTTCTTGGCACAATCTTGAAATCAGAACACTTAGTTCTTCATAGCCCGATCTATCTTCCCTTCCAGAGAACGGAACCGATCATCAATAACTCTCATATTATCACCAACCTTTTCCTCCAATATCCGATTTCTTAGTGCAGTTCTTTCATCAAGAGCTCGGAATCGGAGGCCAAACTGATCTTCTTGTTGAGAAGATGAACCTGCTCCAAGAGTGTTTCCTTGATCGGGATCCTTTTTGGAATCGCAACCTCCATCAAAGGATACTGACCTTCGTGGTTCAACTTTTGGAGTGAAGCCGTCACCGTCGTCTCCATGATCCTCAGGGAACTCCGGAACCTGAGGCTCTGATACCATTGATACGACCTCTCCGTTGGTGAGGGCCGGCGATGACAGATTGGTAGCGATGTCGATTTCTCGCGGCATCTCAACCTGCAAAAGGTTAGAACGAGCAGGGAGAACAGGCAACACCAAAGAAATCGAAGAAGAAGAAGTAGAAGAAGAAGACGAGGACTGAAATGGTTTATTGATCTCAGCTCCGAGCTCAGTGAAGCTCGTTCCCAAAATTAGGGCATTTACATCATAGATCCCCACAGTGACCCAAGCCACTATTTTTCCCGCGTTTCACCAATGGGCCGAACGGGTCCGCTAACGGGTCGGGTCACCGGGTCCAGCCGGACCCGACTCCGAGTCTCAAAGCCAAACCGGACCCGGCCCGTTAACAAATTTAAGCAAAGAAGAAGACGGCTCAGAGTTCTCATCATAGCCGTTACATTCAAAAAAGAAAAAGAAGAAAGATAAGAATTGAATCCCAATATCAGAGATAACGAGCCTGAAAGATAAGAACTGTATCAAAAGCACACCTCATCTGGTTGTATGCTTACTCCAAATGGGCTTTAATAGCAATAAGTGTGGTCTCCATCGTACACTTTTTTTTTCTAGTTAGTAGATGTAACAGTTTTTGTGCCACAAAACATTCTTGAAACATAATTATTCAGATAAAAGAACTTCTTGTGCATATGAATGCATGAAAGAGGTATGTTAGATTGCATTTCTATTTTATATTTTATTTATTAATATTTGTTTTTTGTGTGTGTTTTTTGTGTGTGTGTTTTGTGGGGTTTGTTTTGTTTCCCTCTCTCGGTCAATTAGATGGGGTTATTCACAACCATAATCAAATCTCTCTCTCATAAAGAAACTTCCGAAATAACATTAACTTTCCACATTGGTCAATCAATTTGATTGGTCTTTCTCCTATGTTCTAACCTAAGAAGAATGAGATTGGAGTATTTGCAAACAAAAGCATGTTTCTTCAAATATGGCATATGTCTACTCTAACCCTTCCCACACTACTTAGTACCTACTATTCCATCATACATGATCACCTCTATATAACTAATAGATACTTTATATATAAAACAAGCTGCAAAATCTGTTTAAGGAGTCCTCTTATATGCATTATCCATTCATGGCTTTCATTGATTAGAAAAGGCATATGGCAGTACCGCCACAGACTTAAATACGGTGAGACCTAGAAAAGAAACAGCTATCAAATAGTCATACTTAAGTGATTAAAGATGTACATGTGTAACTAGTGAGAACAACTGAAGAGTCCTAAATCTAGGTCTTCAAACTCCATAGGCTTATGGGTTCTTTGCATTAGTTCTGGAATGAACAAACTGAGCAAATAAGGGTTGTTTCTATAAATTGTTTGCTAATGATATTGTTCAATTCATAAGACTGAAGAACAAATTAATGCATGAAGAGGGATTGAAATACTAAAAGTTGTTAACTTGTGCTAATTTGACTGAAGAACTGGATCGTGAATGTTCTTCACTGTTTATTATCATCATTAGTGACTTCTTTGAAAATCGACAAGAATCTTAGTACGCTTCGACTCGACCTGAACCCAAGACAATTGAAGTCTGTAGCATCAACACATTACTGTAAAAAATCAATCTTTCTTATTAAAAAAAGTACCAAATGCACAAAATTAAGGTTTGTTTGTGGCTTACACCGCTGAAAGTGCCAGTGACCTTGTCGTTAGCGGATCTAACTGCGGATTCGATGTCGAACCCTAGCGCGCCGATCCGCTATCATCTTCGGATCTGGAAGCGGCGTAGGAGTTCCAATCGGCGAGGAGAGAGGAAGAGGAAGAGAGGGTTTGGCCTGGTCGCCGCCGCTGGGGCCGCCCATGAACCAAGTCTGGGCTGTCTGCATCTCGGGCCGGACCGGAGAGTGGAACTGGAAGAATGAGGGGGAAGAATATCAATGAATGGAATAATATAAATGGTTTACCATTAATTATAATACTGGCGTCGTTATTGTTCGTGATTTTGCCATGGGCTTCTCGTGGTTGAAAGGGTAAGAAGAAACAGAGATCATAAATCGGGTCGGATTCTAAAAGATCCACTTATGATGTCGATCGTATATTTGCAAGTGTCAGATCCGTACCCAGATCCACAACCCACTCCTATAATATTTCTGATTTACGGCCAAATTCAATATTTTTTCTATACAAGTAGGGGTGCCATCGGATGTAGATTATCGCGGATATCTGCGCTCGAATTCGTCTCCAACCTGAATATGAATATCATTTTTTTTTCACATCCGTCAATATTTGTATCCGTATCTGAAGGTTAGGTGCGGATACGAATATGATAAAAGAAATATCTGATCCGTATCTGATCTGATATCCTAAAGTTGGTGCTTGATATGATATCTATATGGAAAAAGTTGTTCTTCAATGGAATGAGAATATATTTTGATATTTTGAGTTAGTGAAAGTAATGGTGGAAAGTATCCATTCTTGTAAGAGTAGTACGAGATCTTTTGAGTATTTCTACATCAACTGTAACATCCGAATCGATATTTGGCACCGAAGGTCATGTGATCCATTACTATAAAAGCCGAACGATAATGGATATGTTAAAGTATTGACATATACACAATAATATCATAATATGTTTCACATTTTATATTGTTGTAGACGAGATAAAAGTAATATAAGTATATTCGTTTAGTTTATCCTTAATCGTATCCCTTTTTACATATCCGATTAGAATACACATCAAATCCATTAATATCAGATCTGTATCTGATATCCAATTTGAGGATACGGATATCATTTTTTCATATCACCAATATCTGTATCTGTATCCGTATACGATGGTTGGATGCGGATACGTGTTGTGCGCACGGGAATAATAACCTCTCTGAGGAATCCGTCCACCTGGCTGAGTATGCAGCCGGAGAAGCAACCAACACGACAGGAACAACGAACACAGAGAAAAGTAATCAACACAATATTTAACGAGGTTCGGCAACGGGCCTACGTCCTCGGGGCAAGGGGGAGAGAGATTTTATTGATTCAATAATCAATACAAACTAATACAGAGGGAAACTTGAGGGAATTATTAGGGATACAATACATGAGGACTCTAGCCCCTATTTATAGCCACAGAGTCTCTGGATTTAAGGAAACCCAGATTGGATTCGATCTCTCATCCAGAAAAGGAATCCGAA
The DNA here is from genome assembly GCA_038442645.1 of Agave tequilana. Classification (NCBI taxonomy): domain Eukaryota; kingdom Viridiplantae; phylum Streptophyta; class Magnoliopsida; order Asparagales; family Asparagaceae; genus Agave; species Agave tequilana. Next base: position 2,760 of record JAVJIF010016763.1, on the reverse strand, counting down.
TCCCAAAAGGAAAGTCAAAACGCGCCTGTCGGTCGACCGACCCATGCCACGGTCGACTGCGCGATCGACCGCGCCCAACCGAGAGCAGCCTGCTTTCAGTCGACCGGGCCGGTCGACCGCTCTCTTTCACGGTCGACCGGGCGATCGACCGGGCTAATCTTGTGCACGTCGTGCACGCCGTCGACCGGGCGATCGACCGGCCTCCTCCACCAGTCGACCGGGCGACTGACCGGGAGCACAATCTGGCCTGCTCAATGCGCCATTCTCGCTCCTTGATTTCTGATCTCTGTGCTAACTTCCTCTACTCTCTATCTCCTCTTTCCCTATAATTCTCCACCTCGGTGAAGATTTTTCAAATCTGAGCCGATCGCCAACGAACTCCAGTCTATCACCTGGCGAAATCGATACACGATCACGGCGAAATCAACACACGATCTCGGCTTGGAATCTATAGCTCAGCTATCAATTGGAATGCATCATATATGCGTTCCTATCACTTCACCTTAGGAGAACTTCCATACATGCTGATCACAGAACGTGTCTCTCACTCAGCAACTTCATGACCTCACGAAGAACTCATCATGAGCCAACACTGACTCTTCAACTGACTGGCTCTATCCAGTCTACATGTCTTCAGCTGACGGTCCAACCAGTCTGAGTAGAGCACACCGAACACCATTATCGGCTTCAACAACTGGATGCACACTCCTCCTATGCAAGCTCAACTGTTCATCGAGATCACAACGCTTCACCTCTACGTGAAGTCCAACTCTTCACCTCTACGTGAAGTCCCAAACATCTTCTTCGAGAACCCAAACAGCTTCATATAGGTTGCATCACAAAAGTGGATGCGCCTTTACGGCTGCCTACGTACCTTGCCCAGGGATCAAGCCAACCGTAGTTCATTTAAATGAGCTCCATCAAGCTCAAACACTTGTACCTGTATCTTCAGTAGCGAACCTATCTGGCTGAGTCATATGAACCTCCTTACTGCCATCATGGAGAACAACGACCTTCAACTTGAGCATGTCGCGATCACAAGCTTGAGATTCATGCTTCTTTACCACGAGCGTGGTTTTACCTTGGTTCCAATGGCTGCAAACAACTCGACATTCTCATCAATGTCTTCAACCTATTCAGCATCAACCCTGGGTACATGATCTCCACCCGGTGTCACATCCGGTGAAGTCTTCACTGATACCGAACCAACTGGAGATGGTGGAGTAGCATCAACCTCCACCCGTTGCGATACTTCCTTGGTCTCCGTCCTCTTCACCTGCTGAGAGACGGTAGACTTCAACACTGAAGTCTCATCAAACGTGACTGCCTACTCACACGATCTTCTTGTTTTCGGGGTCCCATAACATGTAGCCTTTCATATTCCTTTTGACACCTAAAAACACAAACTCTTTACTCGCGGATCACCTTGCCATCCTTGGAACTGAAGTAGGTCGGATTTTCAAATTCCCGCAGCAAACCATGATCTTGAGCAGCTTTCCCAGACCAAAATTTCCAGTGGAGTTTTACCTCCTGTCGCAGTCGATCCTTTATGAGATGGCTAGTATACACAATCGCCTCAACCCAAAACGACTTGTCTAATCTTGCATTAGACAACAACCACCGAACCTTCTCCAGTAAGGAATGGTTTACTTCCTTAGCCAACCCATTTATACCTTTTGTGAAGTAAGTACCAATATCATTGTTCTGACCAAATTGTAGGAATTGATCATGTCTCTTTCAACATTACCAATCTGTAGCTCCTCGGTCTTCCTACCGTCTGCTTCTCCATTCTTCCTTTCCACTTCACCAACATATCTAGGGCTTCACACCTTTGTCTCAAGGAATATATCCAACAATGTCTAGATAAACTATCAATTAAAGAAACAAAGTACCTGTGATCTCTAAGCGATGCAGTCTTAGCAGATCCCTAAATGCTTACGTGAACACAATCAAGAAGACCTTCTGTGCGGTGAGTATGGTGCTGAAATTTACCTTCTTCTTGTCCAAAACGTTGTGTTCACCTTCCAAGTTGCAGGTAGTAGCACCTTCCAATGATCCCTTCTTTGCAAGAGCTTGCAAAGAACCTTTCACCTCCATGTCCGACCTTCACCTGCCAGACCTTCGTGCAACCATCATCTGAAGAACTAGAAGTCTCCACCTGACCTGTAACTGTACTACCCTTCAAGTAGTAGAGATTATCCCGACGGACGCCCTTCATCACCACCATCGAGCCTTTGATCATCTTGAGAACATCATCTCGTACAGATATCACATGACCCAATGCTTCCAAAGCGCCAACAGAGATAAGATTCCTTTTGATTTGAGGTACATACCTCACCTCCTTCAATTCTCGTACCATCCCATCTTCCATCTTGATACGGACTATACCCATCCCTTCTATGTTACACGGATGATCATCACCCATGACCGTGTAACATCCATCTAGCTTCTCAAAACTAGAAAACTAGGCCCTGTTCGGGCACACATGATACGTGGCTCCAGTTTCTAAGATCCACTCAGCATTATCTGAGTTACAAACAGTAGGAGTACTAACAGAGAGAGAATACCGATGAGTCTTCATCCGATCCATCCGCCTGTGCGAGATTCGCCTCGGTATTTGACTCCACCTTCTTACCTTTGGCCTTCGACAGTCAACTTTTCAGTTGCCCTACTTCCTTGCACAAGGCGCACTGATTCTTCTTCAGATTTCTGAAGCCTGATCTGGACTTCGACCTCCCTGATCATCTCTTCCCTTCTTAT
>JAVJIF010016762.1:0-83842 GCA_038442645.1 Agave tequilana | reverse complement strand
AACCGATTTAAGTAACTTAGAAGGAACTTACTAAAAGCTTCTATTGCAGTCCCTCCTTGTCGATCATGACATGCATAGCCACTTGCTATAGTGGTAGTGTTGAGCAACCTAGCATTCTCTATTCTTAATTCTAAACTTTACATTTTCTGTGCAGGCTCAGACTAAATTAAAATTTAACACGGGTATAGACTTTGTATAAAACCTGTTTCTAGTCAGGTACCAAGAAAGCCTCTGTATAAGACCTGAGTTTACACTCAGAAGACAAAGCGAGAGAAAACTGGTGAAAGGGAGGGTTTAGGTGATCATAAGAAATGAAATTCAAAACAGGGTAATCAATGCAAGACTATTTATCCTTTCGAAGGGCAATAGGAATATAAAGATCAAAGGGAAAAGCTAATGGTGGAGAAGGATCTTCTACCGGAGAGGAGTTAGCTGGAACTGGTTCGGAGGCAGAAACCTTTGGGCGATGAGTGTAGATGTATCTGAAATCTCGAACTGGCATTGATGCAGGTGGATCTGTAGGTTCTGCTGGATCAGACCATAAATATTTCGGAACACTCATATGGATCATTAAGGTCCTGCCAACATCTAGAATATGTCTATATTTTCTTTCAGCAACTCCATTTTGTTGGAATGTATGAGAACAAGAAGTATGATGAATAATTTCATTTTTGAAACAAAACTAGAGATATCCTTTTTTACATTCTCTAAGGCATTCTAGTATGAAGCACACGAATGGAAGTAGAAAACTGATTTTTATTCCATTAAAGAAAGACTTATTTACACTGGACGCTTCTGACCTCTCTTTTAGGAGATACAATTAAGTCATGCGAGAGAAGTCATTAATAAAGAGCAGAAAATATCTAAAATGCTTAATGGAGGGCATACGATTAGGGCCCCAAACATCAGAGTGGACCAACTCAAAAGCAGAACTATTATGTGACTCGACTCTGAAAAGTAGCACGATGATGCTTACCCAACTCACAAAAACTCACAACCTAAAGTAGAGATAGAAGACTCAACAGGAATAACAGACCGAATTTTTTGTATTAAAGGTTGACCCAAGCGCTAGTACCACAGTAAAACCGGATCAGGCTGACCTGCAACCAAGTCCGTAGGGGTCACTCGATCGTCCAAATAGTATATGTATCCTTGCTCATGCCCCGAACCAATCCTCTTCCCAGTCGACAAGTCCTGAAATACTCAATGAGAAGAAAAATATATTATTTTGCAGTTATTTTATATAGTAAGCTGACTGATAGACAAGAGACGAACATGAAATTATGGAACATAAAGGACATCAGTAAGGGTCAAAGATGGAGTAGCCTGAACTACCCCATTGCCTAGTACAGGTGAATGAGTACCATCAACAATTTTAACAGAGGGGTGGATAGTGAACATATTTAAAGAAACAAACTTTTGTGTAATACATGTCATATGGGATAAGACTTCAGAGTCAATATCCAGGGCTTTTGAGGAGAGGCAGTATAGGCATGCATACCTGAAGCAGATGCATGACTCGCAGAAAGATTATTCTTAGAGAACTTACTTGTCGAAGTCGATCATATTTCTCCTGTATCGGTACAACAATGGAAGATTCAGAAAGAGTGAAGGAAGTAGACGAATAGTCCTGAGAAGTACTACACGGAGCAGAAGAATCAGACTCAGATAGCTGTGCCAACTCAGGTCGACCAAATTTCTCCCAGCACGTCTCGGCGATGTAATTACTACGTCCACAGTGCCTGCATTGTCGGGGTCCTTTCTCAGAGGCACTCTGTCTACCTCCATATGAGCCACGTTCACTTCCAATAAATTCACATCCTTGTTCTCCAAAATCACGGCTACGATGGCGATCTCCGCCACGTTCAGAAATTATGGCAGACTGCTCAATGGATGGTGAAGGAAAAATATCAGCTGCAGTAGATACTCGTATAACTCTCAAGAAGGTGGCAATCAATGTGGGTATACTATCTCCTCCCAGAATCTGACCCCGCATTTGGGATCGTAGTGTAGGGCTTAACTAGATAGAAACTTTGACACTACGAGATCCTGACAATACCCCCCTCAGTGTCGCCGCATCAGTAATAACAAGCTGATGCATCTCTAACTCATCAAACAGACTTTTGAATTCGCCATAGAACTCAGACACATATCTGTCTCCCTGTTTGAGGTCAAACAGACGCTCATAGATCTCAAACACCCTCGAGAGATTCTTCTTATTACCATATATATCACATTCAGTGTATCCCACATATCCTTAGCAGTAGTCAGGAATGTGACACTACCACTAATCTTCTCCTCCAAACTGTTGAGAAGCCATGTCATCACAGAATAATCTCCAGTAAGCCAAGTCACATATGTGGGATCTGCATCAGCAGGTGGAGGTTGTAGGTGGTAAGCCAATTTGTTCTGAGCACCAATAAATATGCAAAACGCCTGCGCCCATAATAGGTAGTTGGAGTCATTCAACTTCATTGTAATCCCCAACATCATCTTGGGACAGAAGTTTTAACCATCGAAAAGGGGGCATAGTGGAGGATGAACTTGTAGTCTAAGACGTAATAGCTAGTCAGAAAAAATACCAGAAAGATAGCCAGTAGTAGTAAACAGCCAGTAATAAAAAAACAAATAATTTATTACCAGATAGTAGCATAGACAGCCTTAAAAGAACCAGATCAGATCTAATAATCTGATTTTTAAGTAGTAGATAGAGCAGATCTCATGTAGATCATCAAGAAGACCAAATTGAAGTAAAAAATCTAATCTTTGAGAGGTTGCGACACTGTTTAGAGAGGATGAGAAGGTTGGCGACAATTGATGGATGCCCTGGAGAGGTTGCGACAATTGGTGGAGGCCTTGGAGAGGTGGCGACAAGTTGTTGGGGTCCTTGGAGAGGTGGCAGCAAGTTGTAGGGGTCCTTGGAGTATTGCGGCAACTGCTAGAGAAGATGGACAGGCCGACGTAGTTGTAGGAGGCCTTGGAGGGCGGCAACAACAGTTTTGGAGAGGAGGAAGGGTGATGATTGAGGAGAGGGAGGGAAATTTTTAGATGATTAGGGTTTCTTATAGCTTTGATACCATGTAGAGAAATAAAGAGCCCTAAAGATAGATCGTATATTCGATAAAAGAGAGTTGCAAGATATATATAGAAGATAAGGAGGGTATATGAGTAAATATGGGTAATAACCCAGCAACCCAATAACTCAAATACTAATAACTTAACAATAAAAGAAAGGCATAAGAGTTAGAGTTGAATAATCCTTAGTCAAATATTCACGGTCACAAATGTGCATATGCCTTAGGGTAAAAAATAGACTAGGTGAGAATATAATTTTAATCCTTGCCTTAATTGATAACAAGTCTTTGAATAAAGACTAAGTTTAGGAATAAATAATTTGGTATTCCTATGACTTATAGATTGCTTGAATTTTTGTAAGAATACTTCAAATATATTTTACCTTCATCAAAATGCATTTTTAAGAATACTAACACTTTGTTTTTTTTCTTTATAGATTTTGTGGGTGTAATTCACTGAAAATCCTTACGAGACAAAACTCGTCCTCTAGGGGTAACCTAAAGGATTAACGACTTGTTGTACGTGCTAAGTACAACCGTGATTCCTATGAAAGTGAGTTAGATTAGATTTGTTGGAACATATTTCGATGAAGACTTTGTGGAGCATTTCATTTGGAGCTCTAATACATGACGAATCAAGAGTTCTACATGATTCAAGATGTCCCAAGGAGAGTTGATATGATGTATTTTGTAAAAATGAAATAGCATGTAAAAAGCCTTGACACACACACCATATCAATGTCCATTAGTCGACTAATACCTATGTCAAGTCGACTAATAACATGTATAGTCGACTTGACAAATATCCCTAGTCGACTAAGTCTTGTGTCAAAACAGACCTAACTCTCTGTTTCTGCATTAGTCGACTTAACAGTCAAATGTAGTCGACTAATAGCTTTTGTAGTCGACTAATACCTTGCCCCTAGTCGACTAATAACTGGTCCAGTCGACTTATAGTTAGTTGCAGTCGACTTGATTCAGTTATTCAGAAAACTGTCAGTCCAACGTATCTTACCCTAGTCGACTAATACCCAAACCAAGTCGACTAATAGTAGGAAATTTGCCTAGGCTAGTCGACTAACTCCATAGGCAAGTCGACTATAGGCAGTTTCTGATTGTTGGACAGTTTTCGTTATCTGGTCTTTTGTGCAACGAATTTCAACGTTTCTATCATTTGAATTGCTCCTATAACTACCCTAACTTACCCTAGTCTTCAGCTATATAAAGGGTAGTTAGTCCAAAGGCCAAAAAACAATCCAAATCTTCAGTTTTCCAAGTCAAATTCTGCCAAACCTGAAAACTGAATTTTCAACTTCTGTTCTTCACCAAAAGTCATTTCCATTGTGAAGTTCTCTGAAGTTTCTCCTATACTAGACCTTGTCCACGTTCATACACAATACCAAGGCTTATAGGAAAGTTATAATACTCAAAACAATCATTGTACACGGGTGGCTTCTTAGTGTAGAGGCAGTTGTACAAGGTGAAGTGTATTCTCTTGGTGGAAGAGAAGGTGTTCTCTTGGATGTAGAGAAGGTGTACACATTTGGTGAAGGGGATTTGTCAAGTGGTGTGCATGGTTGTGATTTTGGGTGTACAAAATCAAGGATAAAGGAAAATCTCAAGCGGGTGGCTTGGGGACTGGATGTAGGTCACAAGGACCGAACCAGGATAAATCTCTCTTGTTTGCGTTTGTCTATTTCTGAGATTTGTTTTCCTTTTTGTAAGTTTATTTATTTGCTTAACGTTAATCCTTCTTGTTTTAGTTTTGTGTTGACTTGGGTATTTTTAGATTTATTATTGCCAACAGAGAAAGTTCCGCATTTGACATTATCTCGGGGACCAACAATTGGTATCAGAGCGGGTACAAGTCAACAACAAAGATGGCAACAGAGTTTTCATCATCCCAATTCAAGGAAGGACATTCTACACAACGTCCACTACTATTTGACGGATCCAACTACAACTATTGAAAGTGTAGAATGAAGATCTACTTGCAATCGCTGAACTACGACCTTTGGAACATCGTAGAAGCATCGTACACCAAGCCAACAACCAACTACAATGCTTGGACTGATGATCAAAGAAGAACGCGAACCTTGACGCCAAAGCAATAAATGCCTTGTTCTGTGCCTTAACCAAAGAAGAGTTCAACCGTGTGTCAACAGCAACTTCTGCACATCAAATATGGCATACTCTTCAGGTAACACACGAAGGCACAAGTAAAGTTAAGGAATCTAAAATATCTATTCTTGTCCACAGGTTTGAATTATTCAAAATGGAGGAGAATGAAACCATATCCGAAATGGTTATAAGATTTACCGACATCACCAATTCCTTAGCATCTCTTGGAAAGGACAACACCCAAGTTGAAAGAGTTCGTAAGATCCTTCGTGCACTCACACCAGAATGGGAGAAGAAGACAACCGCCATTGAAGAAGCTAATGATCTCTCAACTTTGTCGTTAGAAAACCTAATCAGTAATCTAATGGCATATGAAGTACAGTTAGAAGAAAGAAAGAAGGACGAACGACAACACCGCTCAAAGAAGAAAGAACTCGCCTTCCATGCATCCTCCGGCACGGACGATTCCAATGACGATGAAGAGGAGATGGCAATGCTTTCAAAGAAATTCAGGCGATTCTTAAAGCAAGGTAAATTCAAATGCTTTAATTGTGATAAACCAGGTCATATGAAGATGGATTGCCCTTTGCTCAAGAAGAAAGAAAAATACAAGAGCAAAAAGTTCAGAAAGAAAAAAAACTACGAAGCATCATCAGAATACAGTGATTCCTCTTTCTCGGATAAAGAAGAAACCACTGAACGTGTTAACCTATGTTACATGGCACTGGAAGATGATGAGGTATCGTTTACTGAACTTTCTGATGCATTTCATGAATTGTTTAATAATCTAAAAATGAAAAATTGAAAAATAAAGTTTTATCAAAGAAAATAAAAAACTTTTAAAGGAAAATTCATGTTATGCTTTACAAGTATCTTCTATAAATTCTCAACAAGATGAGTTTGAAAAAGTCATATCATCTTTGAAAAATGAAAATGAGAAGTTTATAAAAGAGAATATTTTTCTGAAAAAGGAAACTATGTCTTTGAATGAAAGGATTTCTATATTGATTAAAGACATGTTAGTTTTCAAAAAGAAATATGAAGATCTTTTACAAAATGTGACTAAGTTCAATAAAGGAAAAGAAAAATTGAATGATTTATTATCTTTTCAGAAGTTGTCACATGATAATCATTATGGTATTGGATATAATGAAAAGTCTTCATATGTTAGTAATCCATATGTGAAAAGAAAGTCTAATCATGTTTCAAAAAGAATTAAGACAAAGTTTATATGGATTCCTAAGAATTTAAGTTTTCATGATAAAAATACATATATTGCTTCATACATTCATGATATATGTGATTCTTGCAACTATGTGTATACTAACAGGTGGAAACCAAATTCTAAATGGATTTGGACTCCTAAAGGTTAATATGTTCTTTTATGTTTGGTACCATCTAACATTTATCTTGCAGGTACCATGTAAAAATTGATAAGAACATATATATATATATATATATATATATATATATATATATATATATATATATATATATATATATATATATATATATATATATATATATATATACACACACACACATACATACATATATATATACTAATATATTTGTTGCAGGGGGAGAACAAAGTCTTTTCATATTTGTTATAACCCAAATTCTGCAGGGGGAGGAAAATATAACATATTTTCTGCAGGGGGAGCACTTGTGCACACAAAGCGTCATCATCTAAAAGGGGGAGAATGTTGGAACATATTTCGATGAAGACTTTGTGGAGCATTTCATTTGGAGCTCTAACACATGACGAATCAAGAGTTCTACATGATCAAGATGTCCCAAGGAGAGTTGATATGATGTATTTTGTAAAGATGAAATAGCATGTAAAAAGCCTTGACACACACACCATATCAATGTCCATTAGTCGACTAATACCTATGTCAAGTCGACTAATAACATGTATAGTCGACTTGACAAATATCCCTAGTCGACTAAGTCTTGTGTCAAAACAGACCCAACTCTCTGTTTCTGCATTAGTCGACTTAACAGTCAAATGTAGTCGACTAATAGCTTTTGTAGTCGACTAATACCTTGCCCCTAGTCGACTAATAACTGGTCCAGTCGACTTATAGTTAGTTGCAGTCGACTTGATTCAGTTATCCAGAAAACTGTCAGTCCAACGTATCTTACCCTAGTCGACTAATACCCAAACCAAGTCGACTCAATTTGCCTAGGCTAGTCGACTAACTCCATAGGCAAGTCGACTATAGGCAGTTTCTGACTGTTGGACAGTTTTCGTTATCTGGTCTTTTGTGCAACGAATTTCAACGTTTCTATTATTTGAATTACTCCTATAACTACCATAACTTACCCTAGTCTTCAGCTATATAAAGGGTAGTTAGTCCAAAGGCCAAAAAACAATCCAAATCTTCAGTTTTCCAAGTCAAAATTCTGCCAAACCTGAAAACTGAATTTTCAACTTCTGTTCTTCACCAAAAGTCATTTCCATTATGAAGTTCTCTGAAATTTCTCTTATACTAGACCTTGTCCACATTCATACACAATACCAAGGCTTATAGGAAAGTTGTAATACTCAAAGCAATCATTGTACACGGGTGGCTTCTTGGTGTAGAGGCAGTTGTACAAGGTGAAGTGTATTCTCTTGGTGGAAGAGAAGGTGTTCTCTTGGATGTAGAGAAGGTGTACACATTTGGCGAAGGGGATTTGTCAAGTGGTGTGCATGGTTGTGATTTTGGGTGTACAAAATTAAGGATAAAGGAAAATCTCAAGCGGGTGGCTTGGGGACTGGATGTAGGTCATAAGGACCGAACCAGGATAAATCTCTCTTGTTTGCGTTTGTCTATTTTCTGAGATTTGTTTTCTTTTTTGCAAGTTTATTTATTTGCTTAACGTTAATCCTTCTTGTTTTAGTTTTGTGTTGACTTGGGTATTTTTAGATCTATTATTGCCAACAGAGATAGTTCCGCATTTGACATTATCTCGGGGACCAACAAGATTATCTCTATTTATTTTTATTTGTTTTTCTCAGGGACGAGCAAAAGGTAGGTGTGGGTGTGTGATCGTACACTTATATTGCATTATTTATTAGTACATTCTTATACTTATCTTGTAATAAATTTGCTAACACCTTGTCTTAATGTTTAATTTATGCAGAATATGATTAATGAAAGGAGAGAAGATAATACCAAATAAAAATCAATAAAATTTATATGGATCTATTTGGTTACTTGAAGATCAATATGTAGTAGAGAAGATAATACTGGTTAAAATTGGATTTCTAGAGATTTATTCGGTTAACTGAAGAATCAACGAAGATAAGATTGAATTCATAGCTCAAACTGAAAATCTACCGAAAATAAAAGCACAACGAGTTCAAATGATGTCACACTCCCTGGATCTATTTAATTCATTTGGGGGAGCATTAGCTCCCCTATCTTCGTACGCTCCTCCCCTCTTCATTCTCCTATAAATATTGCCATTTCAGAAGGCAAACGGGCACCACTCCAGCAGAGAGTTAGAATTAAAATTTTTCTTTTGTTTAACTTAGGTTTTTATTTCTCTTTTTAATGTAATTTTTAGTTTCTTTGTAAACTAGGGTTAGACTGAGATTCATGTTAAAAAGAGAGAGTTATGTTGAGAGTGACATCATTGTAATTCTCTATCCTTTCTTTCATCATTTTTTTTGTTTAATCAAAACCTTATATTTGATGTTCTTCTTCATTTTGCTTTACTTGTCTCTTCTGTGATTTGTAATCCAAATGAATCCTATAGCCTCGAATCTGCCTTGCCTTTACAAGTGTCACTGATGGCTTATGGTAATGGATATTTTTTCCTAATCATGTAATAGTTTAGTATTATTTTCTGCTTGCATTTTTTTTGTTAAACCTGTTTGAAATGGGGAGATCCTATATGTCATTTTGTGATCGCCTTCAAGCCAAGGTAAGTCATTGCAATAGATCCAAGGTAAGTAAGCGCTAAAGAGGCAAGTAAGTTTTCTTAGTTTTCTTTCTTTCTTTATTTTTTAAGTTTAGAAACATCTTTACATCAACACTTTTAGTTTTCCTTTTAATTGAAACAACACCATCTTCCATCATCATCATCTTCTTCTAACATTAACGCATTTCTTTTCTCTTTAAAAAATTGAGAAGAACGTTTGAACCAATTTAAGTAACTTAGAAGGAACTTACTAAAAGCTTCTATCGTTGTTCCTCCTTGTGGACACAAAGACACTTGTTATAACAGTAGCATTGAGCAACCTAGCACTCTCTATTCTTAATTCTAAATTTTACATTTTCTGTGCAGGTTCAGACTCAATCAGGTAGCCGAAGAAGCACTGCCATATCTTGCAATGTAACGGTCATCTCCACCACTCTAAGATAAAAAGTGGATATCTTGAACCTCTATCTCCCTATCAAAGCCGTAATTAAGGGCCAATCAAGTCGTACCCACCTCATCTAAGAAGTAATGAAAAACCCACCCGTCTAACATACTCAATGAATGGTAATCCACCAAAATTCACTACTAATGTGATTACGAATGAATTAAACACTAAATGACTTGAAGATCATGTAGTTTTGCACAAAAATTACAATTATTCAACTTTCAAAAAAATACACAATCCAAATATTCAAATTAACATTCATAAAAAAGATACCTGGCTCAAGTCGATGTTAGAAGATCGATGAGCATTCTGCAAGTAAAAGACATTAAAACTGACATTTTTCCTCATCAAAGTCATCATTAGCATCACTATGTACATTAATGCTGGATACATCAAGGATGGTCCAACTTTTAAGAGGCCCACATTTTTTCTCAAGCCAGTTGAGTACCTAAATTTAAATAAGATTTAAAAAAGACTAGAACTTAAGGTGTAATCCTTGCGCATAAGTGTAGAATTCAATTAGATACACTTTTATCTATTTGCACTTGGATGCTCTATTGGTGTAATATTAATATCAAGTGGAGTGAAATTTGTTGAGTTAACCTATGACACTTGAACAAAGAAAAAAATGCATTGTGTTCGGATAAGATTGTTGAAAGCGTTATATGTAAAGTTCATATATAAAGTTGACATATTGTTAAATATCTTCTCGCCTTACATCAAATTGTTGGGAATATCTAAACACTAATGGCATCTAAACACTTAGTAGAAGAGAAATATAAATACAAGAATAAAAATCACGGTTACTTAAATATTATATGCTGAAAATATTTGATTCTCGTCTACATGTGAAATGTGATGTACCGGTGACATAAAGCCTGTTGATTCAGTATCCAAATCGAACATACATGAGAATTTTTCATGTCCTTCAAGTAATTGATGGCACACATAATATTTCTCCACATATAACTCTATAATATTAATGATCGGGTACAATTCAAGCATAATACATGTGTCATCATCTGATATTTCTACTGCCTAATGCTCGTGTGCTTCTGACCACTTGCATGTTAAGTGACTTTGATGATCGTTTGGATTAATTTTAGTGATTTGATGGACTTTCTCCACCAATTCATGCCTTGTGATTAATTTTCTCACTATCACGGATTTTACTATTCTATCAAGATAAATTGGTTTATTATCCATATCTATTTTAGTTTAGCATTAAACCAAGAGGGACATTGACGTTCTTAATTTAGTGGATAAAAAGATTATCACATTACTCAAACTACTAGAATTTATCCGAAAATAATAGTATTAAAGTCAGAAAAAATAATTTAAGCATTCCAATGCCACTCATTTCAAAATAACACTATCACCAAAGAAGAGGCACAACTGAAGAAGAGCACAAATGTTCCTTCTTTCCATCTAAATCTACATGGATAAAATTATAATTATTTGTTAATTATACAAAACGCAAAAAAATAAATATTCTCTCAAATTCACAAAACAAATATTTAAGTCACAAAAGTGATTATTCCCTCAAATTCACACAAAATTAAGATTAATGAAAATAATTCACTACTTTCACATTTAGCTTCAAATTGGAGAACGATTTAGACAAATTTTAAGACTAATTTAGAGAGGCTGTGTGTGAATTGAGATAAAGAGGAGGTGACAGAGAATAAGAGAAGAGAGGGCAAATTAGGGGGAGGAGAGAGGATTGAGAGAGATAAAGGGTGGCAGAGAAAAAGATGAGAGAGGATAAATTTTAGGGGGGGAGAGAGGATTGAGGGGGAGAGAAGAGAGAGTAAATTTTTTTTTCTTGGGGGGAGGGGGAGACTGGATGAGAGATGAGAGAGGGCAAGAAAGGGTGTGGGATCTTACCTTCTCGGTGTTGATAAGCAGCTACAGGCGAGAGTCGGGCACTGGCAGGCGGGCTGTGTTGTACCAACGACAACAACCTGAAGAGGAATCCCTGAATCTCCCAAGCACGAAGAACAGTTCCCAACACAACACAAATACCAAACACCAGAGAAAACACACGCAAACAACGATCTAATGAGGTTTGGCCTCAATGCCTACGTCCCCGGGGCAAGAAAAGGGGGAGGGTTTTATTGATCTCCACAAATCAATACAACTTACAACAATGGGGATCGGGAAAGTTCTGCCTCTGCTCTACTCTCCTCCACAATTGCTCTCAAACCCTCATACAAGATCTTTCTCAAAGATACAAACCCTAGAAAATACAACAGCCCTTTAAATAGGGTTCAAAATAACCCTTCCCGAAAAACAGCAGACCCGCTTGTCGGTCGACCGGGCGGTCGACCGACCCCATGCACCGGTCGACCGGGCCGGTCGACCGTTCCCAACCGAGAGTTGGGTCACTTCAGTCGGTCGACCGGGCTGTCGACCGAGCTCCTCCTGCGGTCGACCAGGCGGTCGACCGCTCATGCCTTTGTGCATGTTGTGCACGTCAGTCGACCGGATCGGTCGACCGAGCTGCTGCTCCTTCCTACGATCGATCGGGCTGGTCGATCGTAAACCTGTTCTGCCTGCTGTTTTGCTGCTGATTTTCTGGATCTCCTTCTTCAGTCGACTTCCTCGACTTCTCTTATTCGTCGACTCTTCGACGACTTCCTTCCCCCCCAACAATTCTCCACCTCGGCGAAAATTCTTCCCAAAATCTGAGCCGATCTCTAACATACCCCAGTCTATCACCTGGCGAAATCGACACACGATCTCGGCGAAATCGTCACACGATCTCGGCTTGCGCACATCGGACGAAATCGACACACGATCTCGGCGTGGAATCCTTAGCTCAGCTATCCGCTGGAAAACATCGCACATGCCTTCCCTGCACTTCACCTTAGGAGAACTTCCATACATGCCGATCATCATACCGTGGCTCCTCCGCCACAGCTTCACGACCTCACGAAGACTCCTCATGAGTCAACACTGACTCTCCAACTGACTAGCTCTATCTAGTCTACCTGTCTTCCACTGAAGGTCCAACCAAGTCTGCATAGAGCACACCAAACACCATCATCGGCTTCAACTGGATGTACACCACTCCTTTTGCAAGCTCATCATCTTCTCACCGGAAGATCAACATGTTCATCGAGATCACAACACCTCACCACCACGTGAAGTCCAACTGGCCACAACACTTCACCTCTACGTGAAACCTCTCCACCTCTACATGGAGTTCCATCGACCACAACTCTTCACCTCTACGTGAAGATCCACACAGTTTCTCGAGAACCCAAATAGCTTCATAAGAATTGCATCACCAAATGGCTGTGCCTTTACGGCTGCCTACGTACCTTTGCCCAAAAGGATCAAGCCAACCGTAGTTCATTGAGATGAGCTTCATTAAGCTCAAACACTGGTACCTGTATTTGCAGCAGTGAACCTGTCTGACTGAGTCATATGAACCTCCTCACGATCATCATGGAGAACAACGGCCTTCAACTTGAGCTTGTTGCGATCACAAGCTTGAGATTCATGCTTCTTTCCCCACAAGCGTGGTTTCACCTTGGTTCCAATGGCTGCAAACAACTCGACATCCTCAGCAATGTCTTCAACCTGTTCAGCATCAACCTTGATTTCATGATCTCCACCCGGTGTCACCTCTGATGAAGTCTGCTCAAATGCTGGACCAACTGGAGATGATGGAGTAGCATCAACCTCCTCCCGCTGCGATCCTTCCATGGTCTTTGTCCTCTCCACCTGCTGAGAGACGGTGGACTTCATCATTGAAGTCTCTCCAAAAGTGACATTCCTGCTCATCACGATCTTCTTGTCTTCAGGATCCCACAACCTGTAGCTGTTTCTCTTGACTCCCAAAAACAAACCTCTTTGCTTGCGGATTCACCTTGCCATTCTTGGCACTGAAGTAGGCCGGACTTCCAAACTCCCGCAGCACACCATGATCTTAAGCAGCTTTCCCAGACCAAATTTCCAATGGAGCTTTACCTCCTATCGCAGTCGATCTATTCATGAAATGGCTAGCATACTCAGTCGCCTCAACCCAAAACGACCTGTCTAATCCTGCATTAGACAACAACCGTCGAACCTCCTCCAGCAAGGAACAGATTACATCTTTAGTTAACCCATCTGTACCTGTTGTGAAGTGAGTAACAATTCCGGTGTTCTGGCCAAATCGTAGGAATTGGTACATGTCCTTTCCAACATTACCAATCTTTAGCTCCTTGATCTTCCTACCTATCTGCCTCTCCATTCTTCCTCTCCACTTCACCAACACATCTAGGGCTTCACCCCTTTGTCTCATGGGATATATCCAAACCTGCCTAGATGAACCATCAACAAAAGAGACAAAGTACCTGTGACCTCCAAGCGATGCCGTCTTAGCAGGTCCCCAAATGCACACATGAACACAATCAAGAAGACCTTCATTGCAGTGAGTACTTGTGCTGAATCTCACCTTCTTCTTGTCCAGAATGCTGTGTCCACCTTCCAACTTGCAGGTAGCAGCACCTTCCAGTGATTCCATCTTTGCAGGAGCTAGCAAAGACTTTTCTTCTTCCTGTCCGACCTTTCCCTGCCAGACCTCCGGGCCACCATCATCTGAGGAACTCGAAGTCTCCACCTGATCTGTAATCGTACTACCCTTCAAGTAGTAGAGATTATCTCGACGGACGCCCTTCATCACCACCAACGAGCCCTTGATCATCCTGAGATCGCCATCTCGAACAGATATCACCATGCCCGATGCTTCCAAAGCTCCTACGGAAATCAAGTTTCTCTTCAACTGAGGTACATACCTCACTTCCTTCAGCTCCCTTACTATCCCATCCTGATTCGGATTGTATCTACACCCTCCATGCTACATGGATGATCATCACCCATAACGACCGAACACCCCTCTAGCTTCTCAAAGCTAGAAAACCAGCCCCGATTAGGGCACGCATGGTATGTTGTACCTGTATCCAGAATCCACTTATCTTTTCATGAGTTACCAATGATGGGAGAACTGACTGAAAACGAGAAACCTGACGAGTCCGAATCTGATCCATCTGCCTGTGAACTGCTCCTCTGAATATTCGTCACTTTTGCAAGATTTGTTTCAGCCTTCGACTCCTTCTTCTTTTCCTTAAACTTTGGACAGTCCATTTTCCAGTGCCCTATCTCTCTGCAGAAGGCACACTGATTCCTTTTGAGATCCTGAAACCCGTCCTGGACTTTGATCTTCCTCTTTCCTCCTTACCCTTCCTTGATAAACCCCTGCCTCTTACTTCCAGTGCCTCTGCCGATGAGCTTGACTGAGAAGGATGTCTCTCCTTTCTCCTCGTCTCATAACTTGTCAGTGCAGACGACACCTCATGGTAGTCCAGAGTCTGCCTACCATTGATAAAGGTCAGAGTGAATGTCTCATACTCCTCCTCCGGGAGTGAGTTCAGGAAGATTATCGCCTTGTCTTCCTCATCTACCATGACATCCACGTTCACCAAATCTGTCAGAAGCTTCGTGTATCGGTTGATATGCTCATTCACTGTGCTCCCCTTCTTCATCTGAAACCGGTACAGCTTACTCTTAAGCTGCAATCTTGACTCGACACTCTTCGTCAGATATTTCTTCTCAAGGGTTTCCCATAGATGCTTTGCCGACGTCTCATGTTGTGCAAGATATTTTATGTCTTGCGATAAACATGAACGAATCAACCCACACGCTGACCTGTTCATCTTTGCCCACTCTTCATCAGTGGTCGTGCTTCTCTTCTTCTCCAGAAGGAGAGTATCCTCGAGGTTCGATGCATTCAGGGCATCCATAACCTCACATCTCCACATCCCGAAATTATTTGTGCCATTGAACTTTACTACATCAATCCTCAGATGAGGATTCATGGTCTTAACCGAAGCAATTTCTTCTGCCATCTAGATTACTTGATCCTCTAACTATGCGAAAAAACAACCAACTGGAAATAGATCACTACTTCGATAAAAATTTGATTTTACCTTTTCCCCGAAACCCTAGATTGAGTTTCTCACCGGATCTACTCCACCAACGATTCCTTGAGCACTCCTTGCGTCCTTCCGAGATTGACACACGATCCTACGAACACAACTACCTCTGATCTGAGGTCGACACACGATCTCCACCGAATCAGATCCCAAAGCCCTCCGAATCTCCAGAAAAATCCCAAGCGAAACCTGGGAAGCTCTGATACCACTTGTTGTGCCAACGACAACAACCTGAAGAGGAATCCCTGAATCTCCCAAGCACGAAGAACAGTTCCCAACACAGCATAAATACCAAACACCAGAGAAAACACACACAAACAACGATCTAACGAGGTTCGACCTCAATGCCTACGTCCCCGAGGCAAGAAAAGGGGGAGGGTTTTATTGATCTCCACAAATCAATACAACTTACAGCAATAGGGATCGGGAAAGTTCTGCCTCTGCTCTACTCTCCTCCACAATTGCTCTCAAACCCTCATACAAGATCTTTCTCAAAGATACAAACCCTAGAAAATACAACAGCCCTTTAAATAGGGTTCAAAATAACCCTTCCCGAAAAATAGCAGACCCGCTTGTCGGTCGACCGGGCGGTCGACCGACCCCATGCACCGGTTGACCGGGCCGGTCGACCGTTCCCAACCGAGAGTTGGGTCACTTCAGTCAGTCAACCAGGCGGTCGACCGAGCTCCTCCTGCGGTCGACCGGGCGGTCGACCGCTCATGCCTTTGTGCATGTTGTGCACGTCAGTCGACCGGACCGGTCGACCGAGCTGCTGCTCCTTCCTACGAGCGACCGAGCCGGTCGACCGTAAACCTGTTCTGCCTGCTGTTTTGCTGCCGATTTTCTGGATCTCCTTCTTCAGTCGACTTCCTCGACTTCTCTTATTCGTCGACTCTTCGACGACTTCCTTCCCCCCAACAGGCTGTATGCCGAGAGCTGCAGTCAGGAAGTTGGTCTTTGCAGAGTGGCGAGATTAACGAGCACGGGAGAAACTTCGAGTTAGGGCACTGGTGAAATGTGTATGTGTGTGTGTGTGAGAGAGAGAGAGAGAGGATTAAGACAGTAAAACAGGGAAGATAGAGAGGGGAAAGTAAAAAGAATTAAAATGTTTCTACTCAGCTTACACGTGGGAATCGCGGGTAAAAGTTAAGTCTGAGAATGTCAACCCTATACAAAGACACTCGAGTCTCAGTTAAGCAATTTTCCAAGTCAATGAAAAAAATTGAGTCAAAGTTTAGGCTTCACACTTGGTCCGATGTTGGCAATCCCCGACCAAGCATTAACAGCTCAAACTTACCTTTCAATGCTTGGTCCGTGGTTGGTAATTTTGGACTAGGCATGAAAGATTAAGTTTGAGTTGTCAATGCTTGGTTTGGGGTTGCCACCCCGAACCAAGCATGAAAGCTTAAATTTGAGCTGTCAATCCTTAGTTCTGGATTGCCAACTCCGGACCAAAAAAATGACATCCAACCGCGCCCAGAACCTGTCACACTGGTGGAGTGAAAGAACCCAAACCTACACGACATCGTGCTGGCCTATCAGAGGTTAGTTTTCGAAATAAATTTGAGAGATGTCTATTTTTAGAATTAAATTTGATAAAAAGATTTATTCAAAAAATTGTTAAAAAATCAAAAAAAAAAATAAGAGAAAATAAGCATAATGTACGTACATACATACATACATACATATATGTATATGGCTTATTTCTAAATACCCTATTTAACTTTTTGAGTTTTCACATAATACCCCCTAAACTAAAGAAATACCAAAATACCCCAATAATCTTTATGTTTTCCAGTGACCCCTTAAGCCCGTTAATAGGTATGCGAAATGATCCATTTACCCCTTACCTCAAATAGTTAAAACAAATTCTTTTAGGTTTTTTTCCTCCAAAACCCCTCACCCACCTAACCAACCCTCTCTCCCTCCTTCGTCTCCATTGTTTCCTTCATCATCTCCTTCGTCAATTACCTCGAGATCATCAAAAACGGCTGTCATCCAGCCAGAAAGTGCAGATCGGGTAAATGAATCTATTTTTTTTGGGTCGATGTGTTTTTTGAGTAGAGAGATAGGATCTAGGGTTTTTTTTAGTAGATAGGTTGAGAAATCTTGTTTTTTTAGTTGATTGTTTGAATTTTTCTCAGTAAAGAAATGGATATTATGCCAAATATTCCATCCTTTACAGAAAAGTATTGGAGGATTGTAGGGAAGAACTGGGCACAGTGGGAGAATTGGGGCAAGTGGAGCATCATTGGGGCCGAGTGAAAGTTGAAGGCTATCAAGGTGAGTTTTCCTGAATGTCTTTGAGTTTGAAATATGTGTTGGTTGGAAATTTCTGGGTGGAATGTTTAGTAGTTGTGGCAATTTCAGTTGGCATCGACTGTGTTTGGTTATTGTTGAAATGTGTGTTGGTAGTGACTGTGTTGTGCGAGTGTTTGGTAGTGACCGTGTTGTGTGAGTGTTTGGTAGTGAGTGTGTTTGATAGTGATTGAGTCTCTGGGCGAAATGTTTAGCATTGACTGTGTGAGAGAGAGTGGGGACAAAAATAGATGGGTTGTCTGTTCTTTAAAATAATTGAATGGTCTATTCTTTAGTAGTGATTGTGGTCCATGTGAGAGTTCACAGTTGTTTAATTAAGTTGTTTTAATTATAATTATGTGGTCTATTATTTTATTGCTGATTGTGGTTCATACTGCAGGATGTTTATTGAAGTGCACTATGATGGTGTATTTAAAAAAGTTGGGAAAAGAAAGAAATATGTTGGTGGTAAAATGCATTTGAGAAAGGATTTTTCCACAGATAAGTGGTCATGGTTTGAGATGAGATACCATTTTAAGTAGTTACATATATTTGAAGACTTTATATGCTTCCAAATGTTGCCAGGGAACGATTTTGAAGATGGATTTATGGTGATAGACTGTGACTTAGCAGTTTTGAAGAGTATGGACTATCATGACTATAACCAGAATATTGAGTACTACATAGAACACTTAGCATCTGAAACAGGGTTGAAAGAGAAGTTGTTGCCAGACTACTGCATGCCTAACATTCCAAGTAATGTACAAAACATGCCAGAGGGACATGAGAACAGGGGTCAGAAAATTGCACAACTATGTTTGTAGGAGATGAGACATTTGAAGTTCATGAGAAGGGGAAGACTTTTGTTATAAATTTGGAGAAGAGAATATGTGATTGCAATGAATGGAACTTGACAGGAATACCCTGTAGGCATACAGTAGTATGTATTAGAGAGATGAGGAAGGACATTGAGACATACGTCCATGACATGTACAATGCAGACAGATATAAATTGGCTTATGAAGGGGTAATATACCCAATTCCTGATTCCTCAACCTGGGACAAAGTTGAATGCACTCCTATTCTTCCCCCAACTTAAAAGAGAGGGTCAGGTAGGCCAAAGAAGGTTAGAAAAAAGGGTTCTGAAGAGCCAAAGAATAAAGGAGCTGTGAGCAAAATTGGGGCAATCATCAAGTATTCTAACTGTCAAGAGATGGGTCACAATGCTTGTACATGTAAGAATCCACACGTCTCTAAACTAGTGAAGGTATCAAGTGGAAATAAAAGAGGAAGGCCAGGGAAGAAATAAAAGACAGCACAAGCACCTGGAAATGAAGGAGACACCACTGTAAATGTGCCAATTGAGACAAGCAACAGAAGAGGTGGCGCTAACTGAGGGAGGGGAAACAACATAGGGAGAGGAGGCTCCAGTGGAAGGGGAAATACTGCTGCAAGATTTGATGTCACAACTAGGGAAGGGTCATTTCTTGAAAGTGCAATCCCGTATGATTTCAGCTCTACTACTAGAAAGGGTCATGAGATTACTATTAAAAGGAAAATTGAGGGTTTAACATTTGCTTCTAATGTCTTATCTGAAGTACTTTGTAATCTAAATTTATATTTCTTTATGTGAATGAATCATATATAAATTATGTTTCCAATGTGTGAATGAATCACAAACACGCGCGCGCGCGCGCGCGCACAGACTTGTGTCCTTCCAAAAGGATTTGAAACCGAATCCTTCCCACTCAAATACCAACATCCGACATTCGAATACAAGATCCACTCCGTTGAAGTTGATTTATATTATTTCAAGTATCTATAAATTAAAAATTAAGTGTATCGAATACTTTTTGCCCATGCATCAAATAGGGAGAAAACGGACAACCTAAATAGTGAGTTGGTTAGTTTAACAGTGTAGAACATTTGAAACCTAATAATAATTGGTTTGTAGGGATTTTTAAATGTTTAGATCATAATAAAATGTCCGGGTCGAGAAGTTGTATGTCTAAAGATATAGATCTAACCAACTCACTACTTTCTGCCGTCCATTTTGCGCTGCTTGATGGATGGGGGAAAAAGTATTTAAAACACTTGATTTTTTATTTATTGATAATTGAAGTAATGTAGATCAACTTCAATGGAGTGAATCTTGTATTCGAATGTCCGAGAGTTATATTTGAGTCTGAAGGATTCAAGTTTAAATCCTTTTGGAAGGACACAAGTCTATTTCTCTCTCTCTCTCTCTCTTTATGTGTGTGGGTGTGTGTGTGTGTGTCTATGCAGACCATACTTAATCAAAACACTGGAGCAACTAAAGCATTCCAAAGAAGAGGCATAAGAAATGTACCTTCAAGGTATAAGAATATAAATTAAGTAAGTTGGTAATTTATATTCAAGATTGATATTTGTTAAATTAATGTTGGTTTTATCACCCTTGCAGGTGACAGCAGGAGAGGGAGATGGGGTTCAACTTGAATTTGCACAGAAAACTCAATATCCTTGCTCTCAAAGTTCTCCAGTGATCAATCAAATTAAATTTGTATAGAGAGTATGATATGATTTTTGGTAGGACTGTTGGGAGTGAAAAACTCTATTGAATTTTATATAATGAACATGTGTAACTATGTATTATGATGACTTTTGTATGATGATATAATGTGTTGACTGTTGGATGTCCTACAAATATGCTAGTGATATAAACTTTTGTGTAATGCGCTGGTACAATATGTTTAACTATGTGTTATGATGACTTTTGTATAATGGTATTATAATAGTGATATAATATGTTGTTATGGTTAAATGATATCACTGGATGTCCTAAGGTACTCATGTGTGTTGATTGTTGTAAGTGTATTCATCACTTTTGTTAGAACAATGTTGCAGTTGTTATAAACTTTTTTCGATAGTTCAAGGGTTTTTTTGGAAATAACTTCAATATTTTAAAGTGTTTTATGATCATATTGAGATAATTTAGGATATTTTTTGATACTATGATAAAAATTATAGGGTTTATTTGAGTTGAATGGGGTTTTCAGAGATTATGTTAAAAATCGAGATAATTACAAAAGTATCAGAACTATTCATTCAATTACATAAAAACTCATTTTGATGGAGATCCTATTTATTATGTTACAAGTTGAACCGTTCATTCTGATGGAGATCCTTATGTATAAGTTGAATGGGAATTTTCAAAATTCACTTACTTGTTCATTCAATTACTCAAAAAACTCAAATAAAAGATAGAACTTTGAATAGATATTCAAGCATAATTGGATACAGTAATTTCATTAAACTGCTAACATCTTATACGGTTCTTCATTCAATTCCTAATAAAAATCAAAACCTATCAAGAAAAAAAACCCTAAAATAACACTAGTAAGTACACAAATTATGCCCAAACACATTAACATTCTCCTAAATTCCATAACAAAACACTCTAATTTTGACTTCAGTTGCAAGCTCTCTATCAGAATCTTGTCGTTCTTCACCTTTAACTCAGTCATTTCTCTTCCGAACAAATCAGAAGTTTCTTTGTCCCTTTCTTCCATTCTCTATTTCGTACACCTGAGACTTCATCATCCTTCAAGTCTATCCCCTCAAAGGACCTACAATCACCTCTCGTCCAATTGTGGTAAGCAAAAAATCGACGCACCGGATTGGATTGGGTGGAGGAATGACCAATGGGAGCTCGAACAGCATAATAACACTTCTTCATCGAGCATTAATTGGACATCTCAAACTTGTAGGAAAAAAAAGAAGCTAAGTGGGTTTGGCTGTGCCCTAGAAGAGGAAGAAGAAAGAAAGTAAGTGGGTGGATGAGTGTGTGGGTTTTCAATCAAAAATATTATAACCCGTGCAAGACAAGGGCTAGGTAACGTTAAAATCGTCACACGTGCCACCTCCAAACGGCCAGCTAACGACAGGGATTTCTCTTGGAATTTTTTGGGATAGTTTAGGGGGTGTTTTGGTATTTATTTAATTTAAGGGGTTTTGTTAGAGAATCCATAAAGTTAAATAGGATATTTAGTAAGCCTAAATATTTACTCCAACTCTCTAGGGTTTATATTTTGAATTTACTCGAAGAATGTCTTCGTTCCAACATCCCCAGCCCATTTTCTTCTAGTTACCTACTCAATTATCCGCAAGGACCCGTATCAAAGAAAAAAGAAGAAATTCATTGGATTATTTTTGGGATTCACACAAAAATGAAAAATAGATGAGTCCAATTTCTATCAAATATCACAGATTAAAGTAAGAATGATTTCTCTTTTTCTTTTTGAGAAGAATATTGAGTGATTGTTAATGGACAATTGTTTGAATAAATCTTTTTTTTTCAAATTTAATTTCAAAAATAAATCTCCCTCAAATTTATTTCTAAAAACCGGCCTCTCGTTGATCAGCTCGGCGCCACGTAGGCACTGAGTTGTTTCGTCCTGCGAGCGTCGCGGATGCGACCTCGGGCGGGCCTTTTTGGTCCGATGCTGGCAACTTCGGACTAAGAATTCTTTTTGTTTGGCCTTCAAACACGGTCCGGAGTTGCTAATCTTGAACCAAGAATAAAAGCTCAGTTTTGAGTCTAAAAGCAGGTTATTCTGGATGCTTGTCATAGTTATTTTGCAGCCACAACAGCTATAATAAGATCAATGAAACAATAGCATTTATTGCTACATCAATGTTACAAAGATCCAATGAAATATCCCAATGCTATAACAAATTATAAGTTCATTACAATACAAATTTTAACTGATGACTCAAATTTGAGCTTTATTCTAGGTCGGGGGCCAATTTAGACTAAAATTTGAAGCTTAAAAAAAATAAACTCTTGTTCAGAGTTGTCAATCTGAGACTAAAAAAAAGCTACCGAACATGATCTGCCACCCGCCACGTTGGTGGGGCGAAACGACCCGGCATCTGCGTTCCATTGAGCTGGTCTTAAGAGGTCGGTTTTTGAAAATAAATTTGATAGAAATTGGTTTTTGAAAGTATATTTGAAATTAGGGTTTGTTCAAAAAATTGGCAATTGTTAATTGTTGGATATCTTTTTTTTAGGTTTTACATGTAGATGGCGACAATTTCGTCGTCGGCTGCTGCACGCAGGCGTCAAAATGTGACCCAATCGAGGCCAACAGGTAATTCATCAGCGACTTCTGTAATTTTCACTTTACTCTACAGTTGACAACGCACACCAACTGTTCGATAAAATGCCGAACAGACAAATTCCACTCTGTTATGATCACAGTTTGCTTTAGATTCAATATGTGAGTCATATGTAGTCCATTTTACGAACTTGTATTTGCATCATCGCTAATTTTGATGTTTGGGTATGTTTAATTTTTCATGGCAATACTATATGCAAATTAAGTTAGCAGATGTACGCGGCTTATCGTGCCTAGATTCCCTTCCGATGGAAGTGCCAATGAACTACTCTTGCAGATTTATGACATAGCTTAGACGAGTAAATATTTGCTATAAATTGTTCTTGAAACAAGCATGCTTCCTGAATTGTTTTCAGTTTTATCAATGGTGGAGTTGTCGGCGCTCATTGTCTCAGACAATCTGTCCTGATGGCCAGAAGAAAAAAAGAGCCCGTTATACCTGTCTCTGCTTGTGTTTTTTATCCCTGCCAAGTAAATGTCATGTTGCATCACAGTGGTAAAGCCTCTTGCGATCCAGCAAGATGCCAAGAATCAAACTCGTTCACAGTGTCCGCTTGCTCTTAAGGACTGTCGTGGCCACAGGATTCGCTTTATCTTAGAAACAAGAAGTAGAATGTCTTTAACTCACTGACTAAACTTTCTAAACTAGGCTCCTCGACCGGTCGACTGGGAGCACTTCTGGCCTGCTCCATGCGCCGTTTCTTGTTCCTTTGTCGTCCGATCTCTGTGCCATCTCCTCTATCTCCTCTATCTCCTCTCTCCCAACAGGCGAAAGGGTAAAGGTCTAGTACTGCGTTATCATAGACACTGTAATTTTGGCCCTATCATTGCAAGGCTTTGGCCTACGCAGAACATAGGACCTGCGCCATACGTGGTATTGTTGGTTGCTCCTGGTAGCCCCTCAGAGAACCTCTCTGGCATGAAGATGTGAGCCTCCTCTCCCTGTAGCTTGTTTTGATTGAGTGATTAAAATATCTTCAAGTGAAATCTGCTGCCCAAGTTATAATGTGAAATTCGAGTAGACTAATGGACTGTATGCTGATAAGGCCATAGGGTAATGATAATAGTAAGAGATAATGGTAGAGATCATTGGTCCCATCATGGAACCACGACTCAACCCAGCACGTGAGCCTAAATTGTGTTTGTTCTCCATCATTTTGGGTATCAGAGCCAGGTTTTCAAAACAAATATATTCATCTATAAAATTTTTCCCTCTCCACAAAACCCTAACTTTTACAAACCTTAACAATTCTCTCCTCCTTTTCCACTGCCAGCATCAAAAGGAAAAAAAAAAGGAAAAAAAAAGAAAAAAACTTATTCCCCTCAAACCCAGCGTCGTCGCCATCTCTTTCTCTCCTTCTCCATCTCGTTCACTCTTTTGCTCTTAACTCCCCCCGAGATCTCCTCTGCATCGTCCTCTTTGCCGCCGCCGCCGCCCAAACTCCTCTGCATCGTCCTCTACTTTGTCTGCCATCATATCTGACGACCCAGACACTGCAACGACCGTCGATCTCGACCTCTCGTCATCTCTTCGCCCTTGCCACGATAGCCCAGTGACTAGTCTTCTCCTCCATCGATAAAATCGTCGCCGCCTCTTCTTCAATTCCACGTCGTCGTGATCTCAGCTCACTCACCGTCTCCGATCTCAGGTTCGACTCTCATCTTCATCATCTCCAACGTCTCCAACAACGAAGACATATCCATCATTTCCACGCCCTCGCCAACAAGTTGCTGTCCATGACCGATTGCCGACACGCTCTGCCTGCATCTCTCCCAGCCATCCTCACTGACATGCTCCGAGCACCGCTGGTCGACATCCTCGCTAGCACCTGCTCCTGCAAAGAAGAGAAGAAGAGTTGGGTTATCGGGTTTAAAGGGAAGACTCAACCTGATCTTGAATTAAAACTTAAACGGACCCATTTGCTACAGTATCCCGACCCGCACCGCCTGCTATAGTGTTGAAGCAAATCTTTTAGTCCAACAGGAGCAACTCAGTTCATTTTCGGAACATAACTTGACGATCTGGAGTTCGATTTGGACTGTTTTTGAGCCACTGGGTTTGTGACAACGAGAGTTTCACTCCAAGTAATCAGTATTCAGGTACAATTTTTTTGAACTGAATTTTTGGTACCACGCTAAATTCAGCATTATAATTTCATTGATTATCTACTGTCTACCAAATTGTAAGAGAGTGTATCTGCTTAATTTATACTTGCACATCTCAGTATTAACTTAGAGATTTGCTAAAACAAAATGGAGATCGAATCAGTTGCATAAAATTTATATTTACAATATTTTGAAGTTCACTGCAATATTATTGCATATAGTTTCTATTTTAAATTTTCAAGCATCCCGACAGATCAATTAGCTTTATTGTCTGTATTACTTGTCTGAACTGTTGTTGATTCTCTTCATCTCATGCGTCCTGCACATTGCATTAAAGTCTGTTAGTTGCATATAGGAGATATTAGATTGCATTTATAAAGTAAAATAAACACATAAAAAGAGCTTAACTTAAGCATTCAGAACACATCAATAGTGTAGTTATGCATGCCCACCCGTAATGGCAAAGACTATCATTTTGGTGAAGCCAACATCACTATGAGTTTCAATCCAGAAAAGCCTAGTACGTTTATGGATCCCAATCTCCTTACCATTTGTTAAGGTGGTTGGGGAGCGTTTGCTCCCCTATCTTCGTGCGCTCTCCCCCGTTTGATTTTTACCTATAAATACTGGGTTTTCAGAGATTATAGAAAACGATCAAGCAGAGATAGATTTTTAAACCAGTTTTTCATTCTTTTTAGTGTAGGTTTTTATTTTTTTATTTATGTAATTTTTGCTTTTCTTTATGTAACTAAGAGGAGAGACGAGTTTCATGGAGGAATGAGAGCAAGTTTGTACTGAGGGTGACACCGGTGTAAGTAAGTCTTTTCTTTTATTATTATTTGAATCGAAACAAAGTTTCTTTTTCTTCTTTACTCTTGTTTTCGTTTACTTTTCTCTGATATGTTTGCAATCCAAGTGAATCCGATAGCCTCGAGACTACTTCGCCATTGCAAGTGCCCTTGATGGCCTATGGTGATGAACAACCATTCTTTTGTTAGTTTAGCTTGCCCTTTTATTCATAGTATAGATCGGAAATAGCGAAGATCGCCTTCAAAGACTAGGTAAGTCGTAGCTACGGATCCGAGGTATATGAGCACTGAAGAGGTAAGTATTTTTTAGTTTCTTTCTTTTAATTCTTTAGTATAAATCACCACAATCTCCCTACTCTTTTATCACTCCTTTTAATTTCTTTGTATAAATATATTTTTCATTTTTCCCACCTTCTCAATCTACCACTTTCTTCTTAACTTAAGTGTAACTTTTTTCTTTTTCTTATAAAGAACTAAAAGAAGATCTTTAATCAATCTTTATAGCATAAAAGAGAACTTGCTAAAAAGCTTCCATCGCTAGTCGCTCCTTGTGGATCATGACCTGTATAGCCACTTACTATCGCGGTAGTATTGAGTATCTTGCACTCTTTATTCTTAAGTTCTGAAATTCTGTATTCTTGTGTTCAGGTTTTAACTCAATCAAATTTTGACGTCGTTGTCGGGGAAGGACAGTAAGTAATTCTCTTTTTAAATTTATATTTTTGATTAACTTTCTTCTTTGTTCTTGGTGTGTAGTGATAGATATCAAAGAAATTTTTGCTGCAGTGGACATATAAGTGGCCCTAGATCTGCTCAAGAAAGAAGAGCCCAAAAGCCCTCAGATTTGCTACATTCCAGTGGCAATCTGAGTGAACTACTAACCTATATTTTTACAGGTTGGCTGAATTGCAAAGTTAAATTTTGCATCTATTTATTTTCTTGATTAACTCACTGTACAAAATTTCTAACCTCAACAGTAAATTGATGTTTATTAAATGCTATAAACGATTTAGATTGCATTTAGGCATGTGTCTAATTCGTTTACATTTTACATTACTATTGAAGAGTGCTGGAGCAAAGATACGTGTGCATAGCATGTAGTATAGGAACACTTTTGAATTGTTTACATTGCTCAAGTGTTGTTTTTCATGTACATATTGCACTAAATTGATTTAAGGGGTTGTCCTATAAATAAGATAAGGTGGGGAAGTCATTGCCCTCTCTTAGCCCACAAACAATCTCCTCACTCTCTAACCCAAGCCTAACTAAAATTGAGTAGACGTTGACCCTAGGGACATCTCGGACTCATATAGGAGACTGACCTAAGGGGAAGTTGATTAGAATTTGACTATTGCCAAATCGGTGTCTAAGGTTGGGGATTGAGGGGCGAAACCCGAAGGCTGGTGGTTTAGCTTAATTAGGCCCGTTGCGTTTAAGCACAGATACCTCCCACTAATCTTGCCTCTACCTGGCCAATTACTTGTAGTCAGATTCGGTAATATACCCTCCGTAGACAGTCTAACCAGTTAGGAGTCGTCAGGTCTAAGGTTTACGCTAACTTAGGTTAGATTTTTTCTTTTTATTTGTTTATTTGTTTATTTTTCTTTGTTTGATTTTGACATTTCTTTTGTGAAATGGCTTATAACAACAATTTTTCCATTTAATGGTAATCCAAGTTACACCCTGACCTCTTTTTCAGATATTACTAACCCGGCATATCATAACTTTAACCAACCTAGTGTGCCGGATTGATCTTATCCGAATCAATACATGCCCCAGTCCCAATACTATGAACAAAACTGGAATAATCATCACTACTCTTCATAGAGTCAATGGGGATACAACTCCCCGGAGTCATATTGTCAACCACCTTACCAATATCCAGCTTCATATACTCCTCCCGAACAACCATTAGAATAATCAATTGACGGGAAAAGAGGATAGAGCCTTAGATGAGCTTGAGCGACGAATTCAAATTTTAGAAGAGTCAAAATCTCATTAAAATTTTCAAATCACAGATCCTTACTCTATTTTTCAGGAAGAACATGCCGACTTAGAATAGATTATAGAATCCATGATTCAATTCTAAAGTGATCCACTCGATATGATAGAAGCATGACTTAGTAGATTGGAAAACATGCATAAGAATAAGGAAACTTTTCCTACCTCTTTGACTATTCCCGACACTTCTAGTCATATTGATGAAAACCAAGAATCATGATATCTTGAAGACTTTGACCAAGATTCAATTTCACCACAAAATTTTGAACTTGACCAATATCAAATCATTGACGAATTGACAAGTTTTCATTTTAATGAGATTGAACTTGATTATGAATGTGAACCTGATCCCCAATTTTGTGATTCAGTTCCCATCTTCGAATTTATGTTGACTCAAATATTCTTACCCAATTTGGACTAAATTCCTGAGCCAACATTTATTCTCGTACACATATCTAGAAATTGAATCACTAATTTTGGATAGTCACATTTCATTGATGGGAAAAGGATGTGAATTTCAATTCTTTGATTTGGACTCAACTCTTAACCAAAACTGACTCTCGAACCCAAAGTTGATTTTTTCGAGTTAGTATTGGTTTTTAAACCTATCATTCTTGAGCCCAAGTCAACCATTCCATCAAGTCACATTCTTTTGTTGGACATAAGTATAAACCATGATGACTCCGTGATGATTTTTCAAGACTTGTCATGTAAAGGGAATAAGTTTCATGATAGGATCTTTCATGATCCTATTCATATTGGGGACTGTAAATATGTAAATAGAAAGAGATCAACAAAGGTGGGTTCTGTGAACCACCACATTATCTTGATTGGGTAGCAACGCTTGACTCAATCAGACCACCACCGGAACCACCACCTTAAGGTAATATTTTTCATGCATCTATGCATTAATTCATACATTGAGGACAATGAATGAGATAGGTGTGGGTGAGGGTTCTAACATAACTTAGGTTTTCCTTTATTATTAAAAAAATCTTTACTTTTAAAAACTTTTTGAAAATAGAAATGATATTTTGACATATTTTTTGTAAGAAATCAAGTCAATTTTAAGAAATAGGAGAATCATAATTAGGATTTCTTATACTTGGTCAAAATAAGATTATTTGTTTGATTTTCAAGGTTAGGAAGAAAATTTGAAAAAGTAATTTAGTCTTGATTTTTACCATGATGTAATATGCATGCTTTATACATTCACACACTTATGGTTCAAAAATAAAGATTTTTATGCCTTATTAAAATATATATATAATATAAAAAATTCTCTGATTAAGTTGGGTATTTGTGCCTCATAAAACATAAGTATTCACGCCTAAAAGCGGTTCATATAATAAAATCCTTACTTTTGTGGCCTTGTTTGCTCAAGTCCTTAAGTTCTTAGGGTGTTTTCTCACATAGTGCCCTAAGACTGTTTGATTTGAGAGTCACCGATTAAAGGCTCGTTACATGGACAGATTAGAAAGCCTCATAGAACTAAGGAAAAATATCACAAAAAACAAAAAAACAAAAAAAAAAAAAATAATAAGGCATAAGAATTAGAGTTAAAGAACCCCGAGTCAAAATTTCATGGTCACAAAGGTGCATATAACTTCGGGTAAAATAATAGATTAGATGAGAAATACACTTTGACTCCTTACCTTGATTAATAACAAATTTTTGAATAAAAACTAAACTTAAGAATGAAAAATTCGGTTTGCCTATAACTTATAGATTACTTAATTCTTACAATAATACTTCAAATATTTTTCTCTTTCAAAATGTATTTTCAAAATACTAACACTTTGAATTTTTCTTTATGGATTTTGTTAGTGTAATCCACTAAAAACTCTCATGAGACAAAACTTGTCATTTAGAAAAAACCTAGAGGTTTAACGGCTTGTTGTACATGCTCAGTGCAATCGCGTGACCTGCGAAAGTAGTCTAATAATTTCTTAGGTTCAGTTATGATGTTTTGCTCGAGGACGAGCAAAAGATAAGTATGAGGTGTGATCGGTCGCTGATACTGTATATTTATTGTCACATTCTCATATTTATTATATAATAAACTCTATTTTTAATCCTATATATTATCTACTTTATATGCACGCCTTTACTAAAAGAGAGGAAAGAGAAACGAGCTCAAAAGTCCATCAAAATTTTGAGTTAATTCAGAATTAATTCAAATCAAAGATCAGGGCAGAGCAGGACAAATCAGGACAAATCAAAGAAGATAAAATCAGCTGTAAAATCAGTTAAATCAGATCTCAACAAATCAATTAATTAAAGTTAAAGATAAAAGGAGGTTTCGTCAAAATTCAGGATCCAAACTAAAAATCCAGCTGGAGATAAAGTCAAATCATCAAAGCAAGAACCTGTACGTCCCGGGTGTGTCCACCTGGCAACACCCAGGCCGTGGAAACGCGACTTTGTTAAGGTGGTTGGGGGAGCGTTTGCTCCCCTATCTTCGTACGCTCTCCCCCGCTTGGTTTTTGCCTATAAATACTGGATTTTCAGAGACTACAGAAAATGATCAAGTAGAGATAGATTCTTAGACCAGTTTTTTATTCTTTTTAGTATAGGTTTTTATTTTTTCATTCATGTAATTTTTAATTTTTTTTATGTAACGGAGAGGAGAGATGAGTTTCATAGAGGAATGAGAGCAAGCTTGTACTGAGGGTGACACCAGTGTAAGTAAATCTTTTCTTTCATTGTTATTTGAATCGAATCGAAGTTTCTTTTTCGTCTTTACTCTTATTTTCATTTACTTTCCTCTGATATGTTTGCAATCCAAGTGAATCCAATAGCCTCGAGACTGCTTCGCCATTGCGTGCCTTTGATGGCCTATGGTGATGAACAATCATTCTTTTGTTAGTTTAGCTTGCCATTTTATTCATAGTGTAGATCGAAAATGAGGAAGATTCTACACGTCATGCTTGATCGCCTTCAAAGACTAGGTAAGTCGTAGCTACGGATCTGAGGTATATGAGCACTGAAGAGGTAAGTAATTTTTAGTTTCTTTCTTTTAATTCTTTAGTTTAGATCACCACAATCTCCCAACTCTTTTATCACTCTTTTTAATTTCTTTATATAAATTCATTTTCCATTTTTCCTACCTTCTCAATCTTCCACTTTCTTCTTAACTTAACTGTAACTTATTTTTCTTTTCCTTTTAAAGAATTAAAAGAATATCTTTAACCATTCTTTGTAGCATAAAAGAGAACTTGCTAAAAAGCTTCCATCGCTAGTCTTTCCTTGTGGATCATGATCCGCATAGCCACTTGCTATCGCGGTAGTATTGAGCACCTTACACTCTTTATTCTTAAGTTCTGAAATTCTGTATTCATATGTGCAGGTTTTAACTCAATCAGGTGGTCATCGGGGAGAGAAGGTGGCGGTGGTGTTGGAGGTGCAAGTGCACGCGATGGCAGAAGCACAATACAACGAAGGAGGTGAGGAAGAGGGGCAGGGTGGTGGTCTGGCTGCAACGGTCGGAAGTGGTGTTGTGCATGCTTGGAGGAGTGGCGGTGGGCATGGGAAGTGCGGGAGATAGAGAGAGGGATGGTGCACGATGGAGGAGGGCTCGATGGGGGGATTGCTCATGGAGGTGATGGGTTCGGGGGAGAGGAGGTGGTGGCTTGCGGGGATGGCGATGACGGTGGTTGCAGACATGGCGGCGGTGCGGCTGGAAGTGGGTGGAGGTCGCATGACCTTGGCGTTGGTGATGGGTTCAGATGGAGGAGGAGATGAGGGTGGGTGGCTAGGGTTGCAGGGTGAGGGGAGAGAAAAGAGGATGTGAGAAACTATAAGGGAAGATAGAATGGGCTGGTGGTTTCTTTTTGGCGAAATGAAAAAAATAAAAGAAAAGGAAGGCGGGGAAGAGAAAGAGGCAGATAGGCACGACTTTGGGCCTTGGGCTGAGCCAAAAGAAATAAAGAAAAAGAAAATGAGAGAGGAAAAGAAAACGAAAGATTAGGGTTTGGGTTTTGGGCTATGCATATATATAATAATTATATAATAAGTATTAACTATAATATATGTATAGCCAAATAAATTTATATAATTATCTCAAAATAATTTATATTTGTAATAGTTATATTGATGATTCATAAATCAAATTAATGAATAATAATAAAATGATAAGTAAAGTCAAATAAGTGTTTATCATATTAGTCAAATATTATTAATTAGGGATGTTGCATCTTCTTTATGCGAATTGGATCCCACCATACTCTGCGGAGAAATCTGAGTAGGCTTAATACTATATTGCCAAGCACAGAGATCAGGAGGGTATTACTATCAGTTTCTTATCATAGGCTTTAATAGCAAGACAACTCATCATTGACTTAAAATTCAACATGTGGACAACATACTCTTACAAATATAGAAGCCAGCTCATCATTGACTCAAAATTCAACATGTGGACAACATGGTCTTGCAAATATGGAATCCAACTCATCATTGACTCAGAATTCAACGTGTGGACAACATGCTCTCGCAAATATGTAAGCTAATAGTAAGACTCTAAATATAAAAGCTGTCATCTAATGTATCCCTAAGATTAGTGCATTAATTTAGTTAAATTTGCTAATATTCTACTTGTTGTTCTCTATATAAAGAGCACTGCTCCATTATATTCATGGAGAAAAAAATATTGAAAGAAAATAAAGCTTTTAGATTCCATAAGTATTATTTATATGGTATCAGAGCAATATTAGTCAAATGACTCTTACTCTTTGTTCCCACCCACCTCATTCAAATCCCAATCCACCGCAACCATGGCGGCCAACACAACCATCATCAACATCGCCAACTTTGTCACTGTCAAGCTCAACAAGGAGAACTATCTCCTTTGAAAATTTGTCTTCCTTCTAATACTCTCCACGTATGATCTCATGGGCTTCGTCGCAACACCAACAAATGTCCATCTCTTTTTCTTGATGATGCAAGCGGGAACCCTATGACCACCGTGAACCCGAAGTACACGGAATGGCACAAACAAGATCAGACTCTGTTGATCTGGATTTTCGCCACACTCTCCGACACTATGTTTCCATACGTGGTTGGCTGCCGAACAACCATGGCAGCCTGGAGCATCTTAGAGAAAAGGTTTGCAAATGTATCTCGTGCGCACACCATGCAACTCAAAGCTCGGCTGCAAAACACCACCAGAGGAGAAAGGTTTGTTTCGGACTATCTTCAAGCTATTCAAGAGATTGCTGATTAACTTATTCAAGAGATTGCTGATTAACTTGCAGCAGCTGGCTAACCACTTGCTGATGAAGATCTAGTTCTCCACATGCTACGTGGGCTACCATCAGAATACGACGCCTTTGCCACCTCAATCAGAGTTCGATCGGATGCTATATCTATAGAAGATCTTCATTCTCTTATTCTCAGTGAGGAAGTCACTGTCAATGAGCGTGTAAGGTCAGTCACTCAACCTGACTCCTCACCACATGCTTTATATGTCTCTTTCTTCTCCAAGATCTCCGGTAAATAGATCTACATCAACCCAAATTATAAAGGAAAGCTTTAAATTTATATCCCTAATTTTCAATACAAGGGACCATCCAATTCCAGTTCAAAACAATCCCGCTCCAGAAACTTCTTTTCTCAATCCAACAGCGGATCAAATCCAACATCCATCTGTTCCTCCTCCAAACCAACTTGTCAAATCTGCACCAAACTATAGCATACTGCTATCGACTGCTATCAGCGTATGAATTATGCTTATCAAGGTAAGCATCCCCCACAAAGATTAGCTGAAAAGTTGGCACAATCCTCGGACATGATGGATCAATGGATCGCTGACACAGGTGTAACTCATCATATGACTAGTGATCTCTCAAACTTATCCCTCAAGTCAGAATACCCAGGTATGGATGCAGTGGTTGTAGGAAATGGCATGAATATCCAATCTCATTTATTGGTTCTTCCTCCATCCATATACCTCATTCTTCTTTTCTTCTCAAACACAATTTACATGTTCCATCTTTAAAACACAATCTTCTCTCAGTGCAATAATTTGCTCGTGATAATAAGTTCTTACTAACTTTTAATGCTAATCATTTTCTTATCAAGGAAAATCCATCGGGAGGGGTTCTCTACAAGGGCATGAGTAACAATGGTCTGTACACCCTTCCTCGCCATCTGTCACTCACCATCCCTCCTCCACAAGCTCATTCCACTACCGATATCTCTTCAGCATCTTCTTGACACCGTAGGCTTGGACATTCGTCATCGACGACTCTAAAAACTATTCGCTCTCAACTTTCACCGTTCTCTATTCCAAGGACAAATCCACAAACACCTCATCGCTGCTCTGCTTGCCAATTTGGTCGGAGTGTAAAACTTTCATTCTCACCGTCATAAATAAAGTCCACACACCCTCTTCAATTAATCCACTCGGATCTATAGGGTCCGTCTCCTATTGTGTCAAATTCTGGTTACATGTACTATGTAGTGTTTATCGATGACTAATCCAGATTCTTATGGAATTTCTTTATTAAAAAAAATCTAATCTTCCACTTGTCTTTAAGAATTTTCTTAATAAAATTGAGTTGTTCTTTGATTCCAAAGTATGTGTTTTCGTTCAGATGGTGGTGGGGAATTTACAAGTAAACAATTTGGACATATCCTATCCTCCTGTGTATTATCTATCAATTCAGTTGCCCATATACACCTTAGTAGAATGACGTGCCTGAAAGAAAACATCGCCATCTTCTAGACATGACCAGAACTTTACTTGCTGATTCTGAATTACTCTCAAAATTCTGGGTAGACACAATTCTGATTACTGCTTTTCTCATAAATCGGTTGCCCTCTGTCAAACTGAATAATGCTTCCCCCTATCAAGTCCTGTGCAATACAAAATCAGACTATACTCATCTCAAAATCTTTGGATGCCTATGCTTTCCCTGGTTGAGACCATATATCAAGCACAAGTTGTAGAGTAGAAGTGTACCATCTATTTTCATTGGGTATGGAAGTTCTTTTAAAGGTTATCGTTGTCTTGACCCCAAAATAGGGCGTGTTTATGCTACGCGTCATGTCATCTTCGATAAAAACCAATTTTCCTTCTTACAATTCTCTAATCAACATCATTACCCATCCTCGCAATCTTCTTCTTATACATCTTTTATAACCATGGTTCCTATCTTTCCCTCAACTAGTACCAGCCATCTCCAATAACTACAATCTCTATCCTCATAAGACAACCCAATATTCATAATGTCCGTCTCAGATACTGACTTGCCCATTTCAATAAATAATGTTCCTACATCACCTCACTCCACCACTCAATATCCTTCATCCAATACTTCTCCACCAATTCATACGATATATCAACAACTCTCATTCCTCCTTCAGATCCTTCTCTACCAATCACACCACCAATATTTCATCTCCACCACCTATAGCACATATTTCATCTCCACCACCTATAGCACAAACTTTCACTACAACCACATTAATATCTCTCACCTCCTCTACTCTCAACACTCATTCCATGATTGCCAGAGCAAAGGATGGCATTTACAAGTCAAAAGCACTTCAATCCACATTATACCCACTTTCTATGTCTCTAAATGCCATCACTATTCCACCTGCTCCTACTTGAGTCACACAGGCTAACAAGGATCCACGATGGCGAGATGCGATGACGGTTGAAATTTCTGCACTTATGGATGCTCAAACTTGGACATTGGTCCCTCCTCCACCAAATCAGAATATAATCGGTTGTAAATGTATATATCACGTGAAACAAAAGGCTGATGGTACCGTCGATCGCTTCAAAGCTCGGCTATTCGCTAAGGGATTCACTCAGCAACTAGGTATCGACTATGAAGATACTTTTAGTCTGGTCGCGAAGTCCTCCACCATTCGACTAGTTTTTGTTGTTGCAACACAGTTTAACTGGCCTATGAAACAACTTGATATTAACAATGCTTTTCTACACAGCTATCTCTATGAACTGGTTTACATGACTCAATCGCCTGGCTTCATCGACACAGTCAACCCAACTCATGTATGCCGGCTTTCAAAATCTTTATATGGTCTAAAACAAGCTCCTTGAGCCTGGTATGAACGACTCCTTTAATTTCTTTGGAGCTGGACTTCACTGTATCACCTTCAGATCCATCATTATTTATTCAAAAAACCTCTACTGATGTGGCAATTGTTCTCACATATGTGGATGACATACTCCTCACTGGCTCTTCCACTCAAATATGTCAGGCTATCATAACTGCATTGGACAATCTCTTTCGAGTCAAGGACTTAGGTGATGCAAAACATTTTCTCAGCCTCGAGCTCCATCGAACAAATAATGCTTTGTAAATTAGTCAATCAAAGTATATAGTTGATCTTCTTCGACGGGCAAAAATGGATAGTGCCAAACCTTCCTCCACTCCCACTTCTACAAGTTTGAAACTAGATAACACTTTTGGGGGATATTCTGCCTGATCCATTTCAATTTCGCTCACTTGTTGGAGGTCTATAATCTCTTACGTGGATACGATCAGACTTCTCATTCTCAGTAAATCAAGCATGTCAATTTTGAAGGAATCTAGAATCCATCATCTTATTGCAGTCAAAAGAATTCTAAGATATTTCAAGGGTACTGCTAACATAGGCCTAGTCTATAAGCGTAGCATCCTTCACCTCAATGCTTTTGCTGATGCTGATTGGGTAGGATCCTTCCATGATCAGAGATCAACAACTGGTTACTGTATTTATCGTGGATCCAATCCTATATCATGGTCAGCAAAGAAACAACACACCGTAGCACGAAGCTCCACGGAAGCCGAATATTGACGCTTAGCACACACGGCCACTGAGATTTGCTGGCTCACCTATCTATTGAGGGATCTCCACATACCACTGACAGCTCCTCCCACCCTTCATTGTGATAATTTAAGTGCACTAGCCATCACCACAAATCCAGTTTTCACACCCGGACAAAGCATGTTGAAATCGACTACCACTTTATTTGAGAACTAGTTCTTCTCAAGCACCTCTCTCTTCGATATCTTTGCACCAAGGATCAAACAATAGATATATTCACCAAGCCAGTCTTCTCCATTATGTTCATACTCTCCTTAACAAACTTTCCTGTGCAACTGCAAGTTCAGTTTGAGGGGAGGTAATAGCAAAACAACTCATCATTGACTCAAAATCAACATGTGGACAACATGCTCTTGCAAATATAGAAGTCAGCTCATCATTGACTTAAAATTCAACATGTGGATAACATGGTCTTACAAATATGGAAGTCAGCTCATCATTAACTCAGAATTCAACATGTGGACAACATGCTCTAGCAAATATGGAAGTTAATAGTAAGGCTCCAAATATAAAAGCTGTCATCTATTGTATCCCTAAGATTAGTACACTAATTTAGTTAAATGTGCTAATCTTCTACTTGTTGTTCTCTATATAAAGAGCACTACTCCATTATATTTCATGGAGAAAAAGATATTGAAAGAAAATAAAGCTTTCAGATTCCATCAATATTATTTATAGGCTTTACTTGTCGGCCAGCTATTTTACTATCAGTTCCCTATGGACCACTTGAAGGGATCCTACGGTGCACAATTTAACCTTATATGAAGTTAGTGGATGGTGGGTGATCCCTCTTTTATGTCTTATATTTTACCATGTCTCATGTTAATTTTCATCTCATTGTATCATATTCCACCTTGAAACTTAAAACTTCACATGGTTTACAAGCTCTACACTTCATTGAACAAGTAATTTCTATTACATTAGAAAAGTATCATGTGATTATATTAACAAGTCCCTGTTCTTGTAAGCTCAGGTCCGATGAAGTGTGGCGTTGACTTAAACCCGACAGGTGAAACACAGGTGAGTCTGACACATTTAATATGATCAATGTCATCTTCTTTCTGCTTGACAAAATGCTCAAATGATAAATTTCTTCTCTTTTATGATCTTTCTGATTTCAAATTTCAGTATATT
Organism: Agave tequilana; assembly: GCA_038442645.1. Lineage (NCBI taxonomy): Eukaryota > Viridiplantae > Streptophyta > Magnoliopsida > Asparagales > Asparagaceae > Agave > Agave tequilana. Next base: position 45,955 of record JAVJIF010016762.1, on the reverse strand, counting down.
CATATTCAGTATGGATCTGCAATTCTTGTATTTCTTTTTGCCCATTTGCAACTTACAAATTACCAAAGCGCGCACGCGCACCACACATGCCTGCATTCATATATATTCATATGTGTACTATCAGTCTCTTGGCCGTCAGACAGAATATGACATGCTGTATTGACATCAAATTCAAATACCTAACATCTCAAATTTATAGCACATTTCCCTCTCCAATCTCATGCAAAAACCAACTTTCCATATGTGCCAAGTAGAATGTCTTGCACTCTTTCATAAAGATTCTCTGAAATGGTCTGCATAGTGATCCAAGGTCACCTCTAATATCGCTGTAACAGGTTGGCCTAGAGCTGGACTAATCAGTGTTTTCTGTGTGGTTCTAATTCGTTACATCTCTAATGTTATTTGATTTTAATGTTTCCCTAACAGTTGAACTGTTGAAATAAATTGATTGATGACTCACCCAAACATAACCAACAGTTGTCTTGAACAGTCAAAAATTGCAAAAACTGAGGCAATTTTTGGAAGGATTTAAACCTGGATCCTATATGGATAAAAAGGAAAAGATATATCTTTTAAGTATGGATTCATACTTTTGAGTAAAAGAGTTTTAACATTACGAAATATTCCTACTTGTCAGATTTGACATGAAATACTAACCCTAAAATGAAACACCCATCTGTAATATCTAAATTGAAGTTTATATTAGAGAAACATGCTCAATTTACTGGAAATGTGACACGATTGTTGTTTGAATCTGGGTTTCAAGTGCTAGCAAGTAAAGCTCAATGCTTGCATAATAAAACTGCATTACAAGTATTAGGATCTTACACACACTCCGATAACTTCAGGAATACTTGTTTAACTCCATATAATACCATGCAATCCATTCTTTACAAGACACAAACTCAAAACTAGAGCTTCTGGAGAATGACCTGAAGTCCAAACTGGGGCCTGTTTGTAAGATGTCTGATAGGGGCATGGACATAGCCAGGCGAAATTGCGAAGGAGTACTGCTGCAATATCATTGAGAGGGCAACCTTGGCCTCCATCATGGCAAGGCTCTGACCCACACAGAACCGAGGCCCCATGCCGAATGGTAGGAAAGACGTGGTGTTGTTTGTTACCCCAGCCACCCCGTCAGAGAACCTCTCTGGCTTGAAGAGTTGAGCATCCTCTCCCCATAATTGGGGATCATGGTGAACTATTAATGGGGGGATAACCAATTCTAGGCCTTCTGGAAGAGCCAAATTTCCAAGCCTCACTTCTCTTCCCACTTTCCTGTGGAGTGTGATCACTGGTGCATACAACCGTAAGGACTCATTCAGGATCATGGTCATCTGCAATACAGAAATATTATGAAAGCTATCATAAGCTAAAAAGAAGTTTACATATCACAATAATGAATCACTTATTTATGTTCACCTGTGAAGTAGGAAAATGTTTACACTTGACACTGTCATCTGTAGATTGATGATATATTTTCTACTAACATAATCTAGTAGTCCAAGTTATAATGCAGAATGCAAGATGTGCAACACAACGAGGCATCTTTCCTAATTTGTATTTAGAACTAAGGTGTTAGTAGGGTGAGGAGGCTATAGAGGAGGACAATAGAGTAAATGAAAATGTTCAGGAGCAGTTGGCATCGTATGCATTCATACCAAACTGTTGATAATATGATCAATCCTAGCAAACAAGCATAATTTTAACCTGGATGACATGCTATATTTCTTTAGAAATTTGCTTAGATTCTAGGAGAATATAGAGAAATCTATTAAAGGATTTGAATAATGCAAATTCTGTGGAATCACAGCTTTTAATAATCTACAGACCTTGCCCGGTAAAGAAGTTAAGAGTCTAGATTTTGAAGGCTTTGGTAACCTGTTAATATCTGCTTTGGTTGAGAAATAGATGCACCTTAGTCACCCTTATCGGAGTTGAACCAAGTCCTTCTCCCCCTTTGATGAAAATACTCCTCCCCCAGCATGCCAAGCACCTTTTGGCCTGGTGAGTGGGTGATGTATGTTTGAAATATTCAAATCTGTGCTACATTGGCCTCTTCCATATTTCTCCAAAAAAAGAAAAAAAAATATTTCTAATCTTATGGTCTGCTGATTTGTTTTAAGATGACATAGATCGCAATAAATGTGTAATTTTTCATACTTTCCGTATAAATATTGTATTTTCATTTCTAAGGTTCACATAAATTTCTGATCAACTTGTCATGGGAATAGGCAACTTCACAAGGAATTAGCGCATGAGAAATGAACTTATTAAATATTTGGTTTGATCCTTTGACATTGTAAAAATTGTAGAGTAGGCCAATTAGTTTAGATACTACCATGTACAAAATGAAGTAATTGGAGGAGAGAGTGAGCGAACACACTAGACTGTTATAGGTATTTGTGGTCACATCTTCAAAATGTTGCCTTAAACATATTTGAGAGAAAAATCCTACGCTAACCAGGGAAGAATTTGGGAGCTACCACTTATTATTCAAAAAGACAGACCAAAAGTTCCACATTGTATGCAGTTTTGTATGATAAGATTTGTTCCAATCCTATAAACAAAGGTACAACCCTGTTGCCTAGAGAAGTGTACAGTGGTAACAGGGGTGCTAGTGGAATGAGAAGATCCAAGATTCAAATCTCGAAGAGTGTGGCACCATCCTTTAAAATTAAAAACATACGAAAAAGAATCTCAAGTCATTATATCACCTTTCTTTAATGTAAACCTTAGGGCGTGGCCCATATCCAATGAAATCATTATGGGTGGGTTTTTCTTTATAATTTTGAGAGTGAACTAAAATAAAACAGAAGCAAAAAAGAGAGGATGGAGATAAGGATGTAACATGGTGTGGCAAAGCCTACATTAATGAATTGTAAACCATCACTTTCAAGCTTCATTTATGGAGATGTTTCCATTTTACCACTAGAGTTTATAACTTTTACATCACACAAATTTAAGACCCACTCGAAGAGAAATCCCCTTACCAAAGACTTGAATAAATACAAATAAGAAAGTAACTTAAAAGAATACCAAACATGTGGGAGACACATTTTTTCATGAAAGGAAATTTTTTTTTTTTGGCCGAACTATATGGAACAGACATGTTTGTCACGAAGCTGTACCAGACAACAACACTTCTAGGACAAACCTCGGACATTTTCTAAACATGACCTTAATTATATTAATTATTTTCCAGTCACGTGTTGGAAACTTCTTTCCACATGCCCTACATTTCTTATGCATTTGTTTGTTGTCATTACTTATTTGAAATATTTATTTACCTTCCTTTATATATCAAGAATTTTAGTTTAGGAAAAAATATTGATGAACTCTAGACTTTTTTAAAAACTATGCTAAGTTTAGATAAGTTTGGTATAAGAAGTAAGAAAGATTCGAAGTAAGATAGATTCTGCTACTCTGTAAAAAAATTGAAGAGCCAAAGCTTATTACTTTTGCAAAGTATAACTATATCGGTTAGGTTTAAATTTTAGCATACATGTCATCATGGTATATTATTATATTATTAGAAATATTGTGTCTAGACTGTTGGATGCACGGACATGTCTATGTATGCATGCATGATGCATTTTTCGTATGCATAATGCACACAGGCCCCTCTTTCTTTATTACGGCCATGTCTCCAATTCTTACTTCTTAAGGAATTTCCACATTGCGTGTCTATGTCATGTTTCTAATACTGTTTTATGTCCTTCTTAGTTTTTAAATTATAGGAAATTTAAATACTCCAACAGAGAGTAGAAGTAGGAAATACCACCCCTCCTCCTTTTACATGGAGGAAATTTCCTCTTGATGCTTGATCCTGTGACCTTTCCAATCATTATCCATTCTATTTGCCCCTCTAAACAACCAAGCCTCTCCTGGTTAGTGCTTGGGTTGTCTTCTATGTTCATCTTGCTAATGTTGTTTATTCTTACTCCATTATTGTGAAAGAATGACACTCAACAATTTGTGCAAAATCGATAGAGGAACTTGGAGAGTCCATGTCGCGTTCTTTTCTGGAGTCTGGTCATAGGTCGAGGTATGCATGTGGTATGTGATTAGAGGAGGAACTACTAGGCGAGCGCGCGCGCGCGAGTGTGCGAAGAGGAGAGGGGGGGGGTTGAGTTATGACCTTACTGATTAGAAAACTGAATTCACTGGACTACTTGTGCTTACTTACCACTTTTAATCTGCCAATGTTATCATCCGAAGTTGGGGACCTATTACCAAACAATTCCATTGCCTCCCGTCTTGCTTTGTCTTGCCAATCTTTGTTGATGGCCAGAAGGAGAGCTGTCCATGATAGAAGGTTGGCTGTAGTTTCCTGACCTGCAGAGTAAAATGTTTTGCACTCATCAATAATATCTTCTAGAGTGACCCTTTCATCCTTGTTGTCCGCATGTTTCGCTTTGACAAGCAGACCAAGTAAATCACTTCCATAACCAGAAGAATTTCCCATGCGATTACATTCCTCCCTCTTATTAATAAGCCTTATGATGATCTCCTCTATTTCATGCTCGACCATGTCTGCTTCTTGTTCATCACTATTCCGCCATAGTTTTCTTCAAATCACAAATATGCAATAACAAGTTTGAGAAAACGGTTATCAAGTCCAGAAACCAGAATAGAAGTTAAAAGATCAAATAATATATAGACAAAGTGAAATCACCTGAGCAATGGGAAGTTCACAGTTTCAGCATTTCGAGCAGCAATTGTAATTAGCGTATCCAGTTTTGTAAAGATGTCCCTTCCTTGCATGTAACTGCTACTGAAGGCTGTCCTTGAAATAACATCAGATGTTAAGACAGTAAACTCTTCGAACAAGTCGATCTCCCTGCCTTCGTGATCTATCCATTTCTCTATCATATCTTCCACACTGGTCACGATGGCTGGAATCATACCCTAAAGTTTCAATTAATATATAAACTTTTATCATACAAATGTTTGTGAGAAGTGGACTATTATTTTGTAAGAACAGTCCAAGTATAAGCTAGCTCCATTCACCATGCGATTCGACCGATCAACAACTTATGGACGATACATGAAGTTGTTATTTACCTTTATATTCTCAGCATGAAATGCATGAACGGCCAATTTGCGTTGCCTGACCCACTTCTTGCCATCTGTTGTCACTAGACCATCTCCAAGTATCTTCTTTATGTACCCAGCTAGAGGTGGTTTTATGTAAGCTCCCTCTCGGTTATTTAAGACCTCTTTGATCAACTCAGGCTCAGTTATGACTAGTTGGGGTACTGGTCCATGCCATGTGAGCAGGTTCCTTCCTATGACAAAGTAACCCAGTTAGGCTGTAATATTCATATTGAATTGAGTAAGCTGAAGGTAACATACAAAATTTCAAACGCAAGCATGGAAATTGAGATGTAGCATATAAACTGGAGTTCATAATCAATGTTGTTGGTACTGGGACCTACTGTGAATAGTCATACAGTCAGATATTACACCACTGTTCTGCCATTGCTCTCTCACATCTTTTGACCCGATGGCTGCGGAGATAATGGTCTGGGGTTTTTGTAACCCTGATCCAATTCAAAGCGTCAGGTTGATTCTGGATTGGGCCCAAGTTTGCCTGCTTTCCCTGGGGTTGGGCCCCTTCGAGCGAGATAATGGTTTTTTTCGTGGGCAGTTGCCTTCGTCGGGCAACAACGAGGCTGCCACAGCTTTCTGAAGTGCTCCCTGCCCCCTCCTCTTCAGCAACCCCTGATGGCTTTGGAGCTCCCCCAAGTTGCTCTGCAGCCCCCTCTTCCCCTGCCTTCCTCTAAGACCTCGTCGATCTCAAACTCTACCATCACTTTTGTTAGACGCAATGGTTGACTATGCTATGATTCCTTCTCCACGAAGGATAAAATTCAGAGAGCAACCCAATGTAGAGCGTTGGAGTCTGCAGATGCTACCTCCCACGACTACTCACCTGTGGCTGATGTGGCCCTTGGCACTGTAGCTCTCCGTAATGGCCCGACTCTATCGGTCTTCTCGGATGATGAAATTTTTAGGATGAACACTCAAAATGAGTTTCTTTTCTCCGATAACCCCAAGATACCATCAGTCATATCTGATCCTTGGAGATAAGCCGCTCCATCACATTAATATGGAGCGAGAGGTTGGAGTGGGGCTACAACATTCTTATGATTATTTTAAATTGAATATAAGGGGGCTCAGGGACCTCGATAAGAGAGCAAAAGCCCGAGAATTTATCTACGTTTTGATGTGATAGCTCTTTAAGAAACAAAGCTCCTATCCCTTTCCTTTCATCTTCTTGTCCCATGGGGGAGCTCGGATCAACGAATGGGTGGTAGAGGACTCTATTGGTGCTTTGGGAGGACAACTTATTGGATGGAATGGAAAACTCGTTGAGAAAGTGAGTCCATCCTCAACAAGGTTCTCTACTTCGGTGAAGCTCAAAGAACGGACAACTCAACTAATCATTTGTTTCACTTCCATTTATGGGCCCAATGATACATCTCTAGAGCCTCATTTCCTTTAAGATCTACATGCTACACAAGCTTGGTGTTCGATGACACCTTGGGCTTTGATGGGGGACTTTAATATGACTAGGGGTGGCAATTGGGTCGGGTCGGGTCTAATTGGGTCGGGTCTTAAATGGGTCGACCCATAATCGGGTCGGGTCGACCCGACCCATTTATTTATATGGGTCAAAAATCCAAACCAAAACCCGACCCAGTATTATGCGGGTCGACCCGACCCGACCCATTTGACCCATTTAACTAAATGGGTCGGCCGGGTCAGGTTGACCGTTAGACCCAAATGACCCATTTGAATGACATGTTTCAGTACAAAGAAAGCTGATAACAAAGTTATGAGATACATATTTACTCAGATACCAAGAAAATTGAAATTTATAACAAAAAGCAATGGTTCAAGAGACAAAAAAGCCGTGATGGGCTAGTACATTTCACAGATTCCATTAGAGTTTTGCTCAGCTACGTTTTTTAAAGCTTCAAAATATGAAAATCAAACTCAAGCCACTGGCTTCTGTTAAAAAAAAAAAATTTGCCACTGAACCGGCTTAATAGGAAGATCAAATATTGGTATCTTGCTGACTGACTTTAACTTTCTTATTAGTCATTTATTTTTATTTTCCACCAAGGTTTACGTTTTTTTTTTTTTAAATTTTGTTTTCTTTCTCTGGAAGAAATATTTTTTGGCTACCTAGGATTCCTTTGGTTCGGATGGTGTGATAAATGATTCCCAAAAAAAAAATCTCTGGATCAAAATTATAAAAAGGTAAATGGGTCTTAGCGGGTCTTAGCAGGTTTGGTGGGTTTGGGTCGACCCGACCCATTTATTAATCGGGTCTGGTGGGTCGACCCGATTACGACCCAAACCCGTATAGCTCAAACCCATACCCACTTACTCTGGGTCGGGTCGGGTCGGGTCTGGTGGGTCGGGTCTGAATTGCCGCCCCTAAATATGACTAGATTCATGGAGGAGTTTCAAAGTTGTGTAGGCAACTTGAATGATATGGACTCTTTAATGAACTCATTCAAGAGCTTGCCCTAATTGATATTCCGCTTGGAGGAGGTCCTTCACATGGTTCAATAAGCGAGTAATGCCTGCCTTTGCAAAACTAGACTGGTACCTTGTTTCGAAAAATTGGGAGGATGAGTTTCTCCTCTCCATTTGTAAAGCCCTCCCAAACACCCTCTCCGACCATATACCCATCTCCCTCTACACTTCTTCCATCCATCATTGTGTGCATAGATTTCACTTTGAAACTATGTGGTTGGAACACCATGATCTCCAGGATATTGTAGCTAAAGCTTGGTCCTCCATCTCTCATGCCAATGTCGCTACTTGTCTAGATCTTAAGCTCCGAATGACAAGGAAAGCTCTCATAGTGTGAAGTAGAACTCAATTTGGGAACGTTGAAAGGCAAAAGCTCCACCTTCTTGAGGTTCTTAACAAGCTTGATATCGTTCTTAAAACAAGATCGCTCACTTCAGTTGAGTCCTCTCTCCAAGTGTCCTCTCTTGATGAACTTGATAGAATTCAACTACTTGAAGAAACTATGTGGCACCAAAGGGCCCATTTTCTTTGGCTCACCCAAGGAGATCACAATTCCAAAATTTTCCACCGCGTCGCCAATGCAAGGTACCGTTACAACCTCATTCAAACTCTCCACCACAATGAGGGAGTTCTTTCCACACATTTAGATATTTCTAATATTTTCACCTCTTACTTTTCTCATATCTTTGGAGCTTCTCATTGTCCTTTTATACATGTTAATTAGGACATGTTATATCCTATATGTGAGTGGTCCTCTCGGGACATTAAGGCTCTTTTCAATGAGAAAATTAGAGTTGTAGTATTTAGTCTTGGCGTCAAAAAAGCACCGGGCCCAGATGGATTCCATTATATTTTTTTCAAAGATTATGGGATCTTGTCAATACATATATTCTCTTTGTTCCATCAATTTTACAACAACACCGTGGATCTCCGTTGTCTAAACTTTGCTTTGGTTGCTCTCATCTCGAAGAAAGAGGGTGCTTCCATAGTTAATGAGTTTCGACCTATTAGTCTTCTCAATGCCATCTTCAAGATCATCTCCAAAGCCCTTGCTAACGGGCTTCACCCTCATATTCATCTCCTTGTGGATAAAGTACAATCGGTCTTCACTAGGAATAGATATATTCTTGACAGTATTGCTTGTGCTCAAGAGATTCTTGCGACTTCATACAACTCCAACATTGAGGCGATCTTTCTTAAGCTTGACTTTGAAAAGGCTTTTGATTTTGTAAGTTGGGATTTTCTCTTTGAAATGACGAGAAATGACGCGCAACATCGGCCCCCGGATGTAGTGTCAAATGAGCAAGGGTTCCCGCACTTTTATGAGCGGGTGAGGGTAAAAAAGTTAGCTCATGAATATAGGATTAGGTTAGCTTCATGGAACATAGGTTCTCTTACAGATAGATTAACAGAGTTAGTTGATGCTATGGTTAGATAGAATGTTAGTATTTTGTGTGTGCAGGAAACTAAGTGGGTATGTGAAAAAGTAAGAATTATAGAGCTTTGGGGTTATAAACTTTGGTATACTGGTAGAGATAGAAATCGTAATAGGGTGGGTATGATCCTAGATAAAATAATTGCTTCAGGATGTAGTGGAAGTTAGGAGAAAGGGTGATAGGATTTTACTACTTAAACTTATTTTAGGTAGGAAGATTTTTAATGTTATTAGTGTCTATGCACCACAAGTAGAACTTAATTAGTCAAGTAAGTGTCAATTTTGGGAGGATTTAGATGAGATTGTGCAGGCATACCCATTAGAGAAAAGCTTTTCATAGGCGGTGACCTCAATGGGCATATAAGAACTAGTCGTTATGGGTTTGATAGTGTATATGGAGGATTTGATTTTGGGAAAAGAAATGAACCAGGTAACTCGATTCTAGATTTTTCTTTGTCATATGATTTGATCTTAGCGAATACTTGGTTTAGGAAGAGAGTCTCACTTGATCACTTTTAGAAGTGAATCGAGTGCGAGCCAAATAGATTTCTTTTTAACTAGAAAAGTAGATAGAGGTTGTTGTATGGATTGTAAGGTAGTACCGGGTGAGAGTGTAGTAACCCAACATAGACTCTTAATTTTAGATGTCTTGATTAGAAGGAGATTTAGAAAGATTAAACGTAAGTTAGATCCTAAGATTAAGTGGTGGCGGCTAAAAGAAAGTAACCAAGGAGTTTTTATAGATCGAGTAGTACATGAAGCAGATTGAAAAGTCCAAGATGATCCCAATACAACATGGAACAAGATTGTTAACTGCATTAAAAGAGTAGGTAGAGATGTACTTGGTGAGTCACGGGGTGGTGCTCCACCATGTAAGGATACATCATGGTGGAATGAAGAGGTAAAAGCTGCCACTAAGATCAAACGAGACTCTTATAGAGATTTGAAGAAAAATTGTGATGGAGTGAGTTTTGAGAGATATAAGCTAGCCAAGAGGAGGCTAAGAAAGCTTTTCAGAATGTAAGAGCTAAAGTACAAAAAAGTGTATGAGAAGTTAGACACCAAAGAGATTGAAAAGGATATATAGAATTGCTCGAATAAGGGAGAGAAAGACTAGAGACTTATGTACTGTGAGGTGTGTCAAAGATGCGGATCAGAAGGTTTTAGTTCGAGATGAAGAAATCAAAGAAAGATGGAGAGAGAGTATTTTGATAAATTGTTCAATGATAGTTCTACTCAAGACTTAGATGACCTTACCATTTAGTGTCAGGATATGAACTATAATTATATGCGCAGAATTAGCGAATCTGAAGTTAAAGAGGCCTTGAAGAGGATGAAGTCAAGGAAAGTTGTTGGCCCAAATGGAATTCCTATTGAGATATGGAGATACTTAGGAGAGGTGGGCGTGAGATGGCTGACAAACTTCTTTAACAAGATTTGGCTAACTAAAAAGATGCTAAATGAGTGGAGGAAGAGTACCTTAGTACCTCTCTATAAGAACAAGGGTGATATCCAGAGTTGTTCAAACTATCGTGGAATAAAACTCATGTGTCACATCATGAAGATTTGAGAAAGAGTAATTGAACATAGGTTAAGGCAGAATATTATAATATCAGAAAACCAGTTTGGGTTCATGCCGAGGTGATCGATGACAGAGGCTATTCATTTGCTTCGTCAACTTATAGAGCAATTTCGAGAGAGGAAGAGAATTTGCATATAATCTTTATTGATTTAGAAAAAGCTTATGATAAGATGCCAAGAGGGTATTATGGTGGACATTGATGGAAAAGGGAGTCCCTATCAAATATATTGACATAATCAGGATATGTTCGATAGAGTAGTGGCAAACATCAGAACTTGTGAAGACATGACAAGTGATTTTTCTATCACGATTGGATTGCATCAAGGATCTGCATTGAGTCCATTCTTATTTGCCATAGTGATGGATGAGCTTACTAGAGTTATTCAGGATGAGATACCATATTGTATGCTATTTGCTGATGATACTGTCCTAGTCGATGAGACGAGAGCTGGGGTAAATGCCAAATTGGAGTTATGGAGGCAAACTCTAGAATCTCGAGGTTTTAAATTAAGTAGGGCCAAAACAAAGTATATGGAGTGTAAATTCAGTAAACAGGGAATCCGAGATTATAGTATTGTGAGACTAGATGGACAAGAAATGCCGATGAGCAATCATTTTAAGTACTTAAGCTCTATTATCCAAAAGGATAGGGATATTGATAGTGATGTAAACCATAGGATCCAAGCCGATTGGTTGAAATGGAGGAGCGCAACAGGAGTTTTATGTGATCGTAACATTCCGTTATGATTAAAAGGAAAGTTTTATCGGACGGCTATTAGGCCAGCTTTATTATATGTCACAGAATGTTGGGCTATAAAGAGACATCATGCCCAGAAGATGAGTGTAGCAGAGATGCACATGCTTCGTTGGATGTGTGGTAACACGCAGAGAGATAAGGTGAGAAATGAGGATATTCGTACTAAGATAAGTGTAGCTTTTATAGAAGAGAAGATGAGAGAAAACCGCCTACAATAGTTTGGTCATGTGCGATGTATACCTGCAGATGCGCCAGTCCGTCGAGTAGAGCGTATAAATTTAGGGCAAGTTAAAAGAGCGCAGGGGAGACCGAAGAAAACATGGATGGAGGTAATACGACAAGATATAGAGGCTAAAGGTCTTAGTGAAGGCATATTGCTCGATAGGAATGAGTGGAGAAAGCTGATCCATGTATCCGATCCGGCGTAATTCTCTTTTGGTTCATGTAGCCTACCCCAAATACTTGGGACAAATGACTTAGTTGTTGTTGTGTGGGATTTTCTCTTTGAACTATTGGCAACAAGAGGGTTTGAGAAACGTTGATTGGATGGATCAAAGCTTGTTTGCTCTCAGGGACTTCATTTATCCTTGTTAATGGGAAGTCGGGCAATTACATTCAATGCTGGAAGGATTTTAGAAAAGGAGACCCACTATCCCCTTATCTCTTCATTCTTGCCACCGACACTCTTACTAGAATTCTCTCCATAGCCGGTAGTAATGGTAGCATTCAAAAGGTTGATTTTCTACCTTAGTCGAATGATCTTGTTAACCTTCACTATGCCGATGCCACGCTTCTTGTGCCTGGAGATGTCAAATCCCTAATTACTCTCAAGCTTTTATATTCATTTCAGATGATAACGGGGTTAAAATCAACTTTCACAAATCATGTGTTTACAATTTGAGTAGAAGTGAAGAGATGGGCATGAGAGCCACTGTCACTCTTAATTACAACTTTGGTTCTTTGCCATTCACCTATCTTGAGTTACCAATCAAAGTGGTCTCACTCACTAGGGAGGATTGGCGACCTCTTATTGATAGAGTTGAGAGGAGACTTGCTACTTGAAAGGGTAATCTTCTTTCTAGAGGAAGTAGACTTATCTTTGTGAACTCCGTGTTGTCTTCCAAGCCCTTCTACTTCATGTCTTACTACATCTGGAGTGGGTGATCCATGATATTGATCGTATTCATCGTGCTTTCTTTTGTAGGCACAAGGACATGCATGGAGAGCTTTGCTTGGATAATTGGCAACTTGTTTGCTCTCATAAAAATCAAGGAGGTGTGGGAGTTTGAAATTTACTAGCCTTCAATCTTGCCCTCCTATCCAAATGATAGTGGCGACTTTTTCATGATACACATACTCCGTGGGTGGCTCTTGTACTTCATAATTATTATAGACAAAGAAGGCCTTATGATTTGCACTGTAATTTTTTGAGTATGTATCCTCCTTTTGGAGAGAGAGTGCTCAAGGATTCCATGGCTTTTACCTCTGGTATCAATATTAAATAGGGGGACGGTTGCATGATAAGATTTGGCTCGAACCCGATTTATTCTTACTTGCCATGGATCCTTTCTCAACGGTGAATACTCAAACTTGCCTTCTTGAAAGAAGATTGATGCCCCTGCAATTTTGAAGATGGCCATTTCAACACCTCATCAATGATCTCAACAATCTTCTTTCACTCCTCCAACTGGTAACCCTCTGTACGCACCGGAAAAAGAAATAAAGGTGTTCGCTGTAAAATTTCCTTGAATCAGATGAAAAAATTACAACAAACTGTTTTCCTTCCAGTTACAAGGGAGGGAGCATGTTGAATCTTGAATCCTCCCTTTATTTAAAGCTGGGTTCTTCAAGTGGCGGTGGAGAGTGAATCTTGTTCTCCGTTGACCGGATGACCGTCGGGATCGTCAGGGATCTTCTCTTTGGCTGGTAGAAGGAGTAACACAGCTCTGTCTACCAAAACTCTCAAAGAGAAGGTAGGCAAAGGGGCAACTCGTACGCAGCGAGCTTGTTGAAGAGTTGAGCTCTCTCTTGCTTCTCTCTCTCTGTCTGCCTGGGTGTAGTCTGTTGTCTATCTCTGATCTCTCCTCTTTTTTCTTTTTTTCTTCTCATAGCGGCGGGGCTATTTATAGAGGCTCCAGGGGTGAACGTGCCCCCTAAAAGTGCTCCACAATGAGGGGCTAACTTCCCCGCTATGTGGGCGGTGACTGGCCCCATAACCAGGGCGGCTATAACCGAGACGCGGGCCTTGGACCCTCGCGCCCTGGTGCTGAGACGCGGGTGTTGAGCCCACGCGCCTTGAGTTTGAGACGCGGGTGTTGAGCCCACGCGCCTTGATGTTGAGACGCGGGTGTTGAGCCCATGCGCCTTGATGTTGAGACGCGGGTGTTGAGCCCACGCGCCTTGAGTTTGAGACGCGGGTTTTGGACCCTCGCGCCTTGGTGCTGAGACGCGGGTGTTGAGCCCACGCGCCTTGAGTTTGAGACGCGGGTGTGGAGCCCACGCGCCTTGAGGTTGAGACGCGAGTTTTGGAGCCCACGCGCCTTGAGGTTGAGACGCGGGTTTTGGACCCTCGCGCCTTGGTGCCGAGACGCGGGTGTTGAGCCCACGCGCCTTGAGTTTGAGACGCGGGTGTCGAGCCCACGCGCCTTGAGTTGAGACGCGGGTTTTGGAGCCCACGCGCCTTGAGGTTGAGACGCGGGTTTTGGACCCTCGCGCCTTGGTGCCGAGACGCGGGTGTTGAGCCTTCGCGTCTAGAACTTAAAACTCTGCTTTTAATGGCTTGTCTTTTAGTGATTTTTAGACAGCCTACAGAACCCCCTCCAAAGTTTTCGATACTCCGCAGTTAACTGGGACGGATTTCGAAATACTTTGGACTCTAGCTGAATTCACCTTTATGACTGGACTATTAATGCTCCGGGTTTGATCTTATCTGGAGTTGGTCTTTGTGAGTGTACTGTTGAACTCTTTGAGGCCACCAGAGTTGATCGTGTTGAGTGTCTTGATACACAGTCTAAACCTCCCCTATTGCTTTTAGTCTGTCATGGACGCGCTTTAAGCCAGGAGTGGATGATCGTCTGCTTGTGCCAGTGTACTGTTGAACTGATTTGCAGAAGTAAGGACTGAACGCCAGTTCTTTTTGAAGAGCAGAGATAGTACTGCTTTAAAGACGCGACTTTCATGGGGTGCGTCTTTTGGCAATGGAAACGCGACTGATATTTCTTCAGGCAGACGCGATGCTAGGCCAGATTGGAGGGACGCGAACTTCGGAGAGACGCGCCTCTTTGGAATAAAGATGCGACTTTCTGGACGCATTTATGGCGGTGCTGACGGGGCACGTCCATCGAAGAGACGCGGCCGTCGGGTGCGAATCCGTGCCATGTCATGAGTGCACTGCCAGTTATCCTGGGGAACGGCGGGACATCACCTTTTGGCGCGCGGACTTCCCGGTCATTAAATGATCTGTTCCACGCGTTGGTTCCTCATTGGACTCAGGCGTTAATGCTTTTTAATGCAAAACCGGCGCTGGCGGTTTGAGACCAGCGTCTGCGACGCTTCCCGAAGCAACGTTCCACGCGTCAGACTCCTATTGGACTTTGACGGTCGTGCGGTCATTAAGGCCGACGGTTTTGATTAATGAACCATTAATGACAGTTATCAGGGGCTGCCTATAAATAGGGCTCACCCTCTTCCTCTTTAACAACCCAAACTTAGACTGTTTTCTTTTGATTTGCTCTGAGA
This sequence comes from Agave tequilana, assembly GCA_038442645.1. Taxonomy (NCBI): domain Eukaryota; kingdom Viridiplantae; phylum Streptophyta; class Magnoliopsida; order Asparagales; family Asparagaceae; genus Agave; species Agave tequilana. The sequence goes on along the minus strand of JAVJIF010016762.1, from coordinate 30,889 downwards.
AATTCCGCCTTCTTCAGAGTTTCTAACAGGGGTCTGTCTCTATGGATGAAGGTGACTCTGTGGATGAAGATGACCCAGAGCTTTCATGCTTCTGTTTGGTCTCTTCAGGAGAAAGCGTCTCTTTGATTACCTTTCATGTCCACATTCTAATGCAGAGAGTTCAACTCTTGATAGAGGCCTCTGCGGGTATGCCGTCCCGACTTGCCATGATATTTTTAGTCCACCCAGGCTTGCACTTGGCATCTCTTAAAGAGATATCACCATCTGGATGAAGTCTTAGTTGGTGCATTCCCTTTTTGGAATTTGCGCCATCGACTTGAACTTCTCTGGACGCGACTATGGCCGTGCTGACGGGGCACATCCATCGAAGAGACGCGGCCATCGGGTGCGAATCCGTGCCATGTCATGAGTGCACTGCTAGTTATCCTGGGGAACCGACGGGACATCACCTTTTAGCGCGCGGACTTCCCGGTTCATTAAATGATCTGTTCCACGCGTCAAGCGATGACTCGCTGTAGAGCTAATCGAGCCACGCGCCGCGTATCTTTGCAAATCTTTGTGCCTATAAATGGCAACAGTCAGAGAGATATCCTCTTCTTCTCTCACCCAGAAGTGACATCAAGGACACTCCATGTTTGTTGGATGGCCTTCTGGCGAAAGAGATGCTCATGAATGAAGGGTTGCATGGCTTTCTGCTGCCACCGGACCTCAAGAACACCATTGCTCTTAGCTTAGTCAGCTAGGGCTCTTTCGATGTTTACGTCATGCACCATAGTGCAATCGGCTCCAATTGTCGCCACAGTTTGGCACTTTTCCAAACATCGTGCACTTGGAATCAGATGCGGCTTCAAGGAGTGAGTACGGCCTCTGAGAGAGGGGGACTTCTTTGTACTCCTTAATTGTAACACTCAATCTTATTGTATAAGAGAGCGTTTTGTATCACTTTCATATGCCTGGATATAAATAAAAGTGACATTTTTCTTTCTGCCTCTTTCTATTATCTTGAACCTTTTGTCTTCAGTTAGACGCATAGAAGCAGAAGATCTTTGACTTCGTTAAAATTATGATGATAATCTTAATAAGTCAAATTTTGTAGGGCTTATCCTATTTCAGGAACTTTCACAATACTGTCAGAGGTGTAATATTAACTTGACAGAGATGAAATAATGTTTGGTGGACCAGCCACTTTATAAGAAAAGTGACAGGTGGAACACGTACCCCCAAGGAAGGTGAACTTTTATCAAGGGTTTGGGATCAACTTGATTAAGTTCAGCCGGGGAGTTGATGGAAACACTGTCAATGGTGTAGTGTTAACCTAACAATGTTTTTAGGTAGACTTGTTATTCTATTGAAGAGAATAACAAGTAAGACTAGACTCATGGGGAATCTAGGGAAGTCTTTACCGTTAGAGTGTGATATTAACTTAACGGGTTGAAAGTAGTCTCGTCAGAAGTGTGATGTTTACTTGACAAGGATGTAAGTCAGAAGTGTAATATTAACTTGACTCAAAAGTATTTCAGTTTTGTTTTGGGAAAACTGAGAGTGTCACTGACATAGGTGTGATGTTTAACTTGACAGTGAGGGTAATGCTAGAGGTGTAATGTGGAACTTAGCGTTGGTCATCTCGGCTTGGATAAGGAAGTCGAGGAAAGTCATGGTCATAGGCGTATTGTTGAACTTAGCAATGACTTAGATGCTAGAGGTGTAGTGTTAACTTAGCATCATTTGTTTCACCTTCAATACGAAAGTCTGAAGAAAAGGTGACTGTCAGAGGTTTAATATTGAACTTGACAGCAACTTGGTGTACTGTTTAGAAGTATAATGTTAACTTAAACAGTAATTTTGTTAGAGGTGTGATATTAACTTGACAGAAACTTGATTTGCGATATGAGCAATTTGAGGACCTGTCATCCTATTGATGAGAATGGACAGGTGGAGTTTGAAGTGCCAGAGGTATAGTGTTAACTTGGCAACAACTGTATTTTGTAGACCTACCATTCTGTGGATGAGAATTGGTAAGGAATTTTGGAGGGGAGAGTGGAGTTGAATCCACTTAGGATTTTTAGCAAACCCTCAGCTATCAACGGATTTGAGGTGCCTTTACCAACTACCGTTTGAGTTGGGCTAGCCATACTATTCCCCTCAGCATGATGAGTTGTCGAAGACTTATGTTGGGCTTAGAAGCCAACATTTTCCTCTATCCTTAGCCGTCGGAGGCGTCGGATGTTTTAATGAAGAAATTCTTCTTGTTTTGATCAGAGGTGTAATTTCGAACTTGATCTGAGGAAGAACACTATTTAAGGATAGTATTTCTTCAAGAACCTGCCATTGATAGGCATCATGAGTGTATCGCCATTCGAGGTTATGAGGCGATATGATCCATTCGAGTAGACTGACTCTACCACAAACGGTCCTTCCCATTTGGGTTGGAATTTTCCTTTTGTCTTGTGCGTCATCACCATGGGTCTTCTGACGGCTAAGACAAGATCGCCTTTCCTGAAAGTCCGCACCTTAACTTTCTTGTTGAAGGCTTTGGTAATTCGAGCTTGGTAAAGCTCGATTTGTTGTTGGGCCTGCAAACGCTTATCGTCTAAGGCCTCCAATTCCTGGAGTCGCTGTCGATGCTTCTCCTCGGTTGTCATCTCCGCTGTCAAGGCGACGCGTAGAGATGGAATTTGGATTTCCAGTGGAAGTACGGCTTCACATCCATATACCAAAGAAAATGGCGTGGCATTAGTTGGGGTTCGCACAGTTGTGCGATAGGCCTATAAGCATTCACCTAACTTATCGTCCCAGTCTCGTTGACTTTTCGAGACGAACTTCTTGAGAAGCTTGCCAATAGTCTTGTTGAAAGCTTCTGCGAGGCCGTTAGCGGCAGGATAGTATGCCGTCGAGGACACACTCTGGATTCTGAACTTAGCGCAGAATCTCTGGAACGCCTGGCTGATGAACTGGGGTCCATTGTCATGGACAATTCGCCGAGGTACACCGAAACGGTAAATAACGTGATGTTTCACGAATTTGATCACGTTAGACGATTTTACCTCCTTCAGAGGAATAGCTTCGGCCCATTTAGAGAAATAATCAGTTATTGCCAAAACAAACTGATGTCCCTTTGATGATGGTGGGCTAATAGGACCAATCACATCCATCCCCCACATTTCAAATGGCCAGGTAGAGGTCGTGGAGTGGAGGTACCCTGGTGCTTGATGGCTGAAATCGCCGTGCACTTGGCAGGCGTGACATCTTTTGGCATAAGTGATGGCATCGACAATCATCTTGGGCCAGTAGTAACCTAATCTTTGGAGTCGATGTGCCAGTTTTGGGCCAGGTTGATGGGCTCCACACATACCATCGTGGGCTTCTTTCAATACCTCTTGGCCTCCTTTGGTGAGAGGCACCGGAGCAAGACCCCGTCATGCGATCGACGATACAATGTTCGTGTAATCGCATTGTAGTAAAATTTAGGGGCTTTCCTTCGAATGGCAGCCGCTTCCTGGCGTCCTCAGGCAGGATGCCATACAAGACATAGTCGATATAGGGGAATCGCCAGTCTTTAAGCTCTGGCCCGGTTGATAATTCCAGCGCTTCTTTGCCTTGATACTCTCCCTTTGACTCCTGATAGTCTTCGAGGGCAGTTCTCGGGCAATACAGGTCGTGGCTGTAGACGAATACCTTCTCCATTGCTCCAGCTGGAAGAGCTAAGGAGGCCGCGAGGGACGCCAGTGCATCTGCATGCGCATTTTGCCTGCGCGGTACATGATCGATGTAGAAGTTTGTGAACCTCTCGGCCATGTGGATAGTTGCGTTGTAGTAGGGTACTAGGTCCTCATGTCTGACTTCGTACTCCCCGCGAACTTGGCTCACAATGAGTTTGGAGTCACCGTATGCCTCAAGATTTTTAACGCCAATCTCATCGGCGAGCTGCATCCCAATCAAAAGAACGTTGTATTCTGCTACATTGTTGGAGCAAGGCTCAGTTAGCGAGACAGCTCGAGGAATCACATAGTTCTGTGGCGAGATGAGTACTACTCCTACTCCCGCTACGATGTGTCCTTTTGGGCTTGTTCTGGATGCACCGTCAAAGAAGAGTTGCCACACTTGACTTTCGAACGATGTCTGAGTTAGGCAGGCTTCAGCGACCTCATCTGGGAGATCGTCGTAAAGTTTGGTTGCCCTCGGATCTGGATGCTCAGCCAGAAAATCCGCCACCGCTTGTCCTTTAATGGCCTTCTGTGGTAAAAAGTGCATTTCATCTTGAGATAACAATATGGCCCATTTTGCCAGTCGGCCATTTAGCGATGAAGGTTTGTCATGAGTAACCTCAAGGGGTTGACTTTTGATATGACATTTATGGTTTGGCCCGCCAGGTAGTGTCGCATTTTCTGAATGGCGAACACCAGTGCCAAACATTCCTTCTCGATCGGGTTGTACCGATGTTCGGCTCCGATCATTGTTCTACTCAGATAGTAGATCGCTTGCTCACATCCATGGTCATCATGCTGAGCTAGTAGAGCTCCCAAAGAATGATCCATTGCCCGGACGTATACCAGGAAGGTTTTCCGGATATCGGAGCTGCAAGGACTGGTGGTTGGGTGAGGTATTGCTTGATTTCCTCAAATGCTTGTTGACAAGCGTCGTCCCAAATGAACGAGATACCCTTCTTCATTAGCTTAGTGAAGGGTTGGCATCTTCCGGAGAGGTTTGAGATGAACCTACGGATGTACGCCAATCGTCCTTGCAATCCCCTGAGTTCCTTGAGATTTCTCGGAGGTTGCATCTCCTGGATAGCGCGAACCTTTTCCGGGTCCAGATGAATTCCCGTGGAGGTTACAACAAATCCTAGGAATTTGCCACTAGCCACCCCCAGGAAGGATTTGGTGGGGTTCATCTTCAACTGATGAGCTCGCATGATGTCAAAAATCACCTTCAGGTCAGCTATGTGATCACCCTTAGCGCGACTTTTCACTGCAATATCATCAACATAACATTCCACCGTTTTGCGTATTTGCCGCTGGAAAATAGCGTTCATAGCCCTTTGATATGTTGCCCCCACATTCTTCAGTCCGAAGGGCATGACGGTATAGCAGTAGACCCCTAATGGTGTCCTGAAGGAGGTGTGCTTTTCGTCGTCAGGATACATTTTAATTTGATTGTATCCTGAGAATCCATCCATGAAGGACATTCGTTCGAATCCACAAGTATTGTCAATCATGACATCTGTGATAGGCAGTGGGAATTCGTCTTTGGAGCAAGCCTCGTTTAAATCACGGAAGTCGATGCAGATCCGGATCTTCCCGTTCTTCTTGGCAACTGGGAGAATGTTGGCTACCCAGTCGGGATGTTGTTCTTCCCTGATGAAGCCAGAATCAATAAGTTTTCTGACTTCTGATTGAATTGCCTTCATTATCTCCGGACGGAACCGTCGCTGCTGTTGTTTGACAGGTTTTGCGTCCGGATTGATGTTGAGGCGGTGCATAGCCACTTGAGGATCAAGTCCAGGCATGTCCTCGTAATTCCAGGCGAAGACGTCTATATACTCTTGTACAAGAGATATTAGATCCTTCTTCTCCGAAGGTGACAAGCCATCACTTATGAAGATGGGCTTAGGATTGGCCTCATCTCCTAAATTGACTTGAACAACCTTGTCTTCTGTGGGTGGCTCGCGCTGTTCAAAGCGGGTATCGCAAAGAGTATTCAAATGTTTGATCTAAGGATCTGTATCAGATTGGATCATTTCTTCATCTTCGTCTTCCAGGTGGCTTGTTGAAACCATGTTCACTGAAAGTTCTCTGAAGATGTTACCGACACTGACATCCGACTCCCACGATGACGTGCCTGAAGAGTAATTATGACCTGATGGCCCTCCAGAATCAGAGGCTGATGGGATCGGAGTCGATACATAGCCCACCCCCGGCGCGTCCGATGATAATAATCGGGGGCTTTCCCTTTAGGCACAAAGGATCGAAGTAGCGTTCTCCTTCCTTGGTCGAAGTTCAACCCGGGTCTGTTGGTTAGATCGTACCCCATGCACTTCATCATTTTGAGCGCTTTTGGTTCATAATGACCGAACTGAGGGGATTCCTCCTCGCCTTCCGATTCTTCGCGGGGCGTTGGTTCAGACGAGATTCGCCCAAAAAGAATTGGTTTTTGGCCTTTCCGTCTGGCTGGAACCATAAATATAGATTCTTGCGCATTACCATTATCTTGGTATGTCCCGAAGGATGATTTTACTGGTACATGCAACAATGTCAAAGCATCCATTGCCAACCAGAGGTCATCATCTACATCAGTGCTAGTATCTGACGGTATTGAATCAGAAGCAAACACAGAAAAATACGCTAAATCTAATTCTTCATTAATGTACCAACCGCCTACATCGTCGGTGGTATTATCAACATCGAGCTTATCAATGCTCTTTACAGGTGGATCTAGCTCCCACACACACTCATCTTCCTCCAGCTCTGTATTGGCTTCATTGCCAGAGTCTGGTTCTTCCGGTTGCGGGACTTCATCCGTCTCCCCGGGATCTTGGTACAGTAAGGAGTCTGTGAAATAATTCTCGACCCCTTTGAATGGATGTCTTTCGGCAATCAACGTCTGCACCTTTCCATTCTCGTCAATGTATTTCATGACTTGATGGAGAGTAGAGGGAACGATGGAGTTGCGGTGAATCCACGGCCGTCCCAACAATAGGTTGTAGGAAGTGTCGGCATCAATGATGTAGGATGTCACTTCCGACTTTAAACTTCCAATCTGGCATTTGAGCTTAATCTTCCCCATCGGACGGGTCCTGTTGGCATTGAACCCATAGATAGTTGTCTGGGTAGGGCTCAAACGATGAGTAGGAATGCCCAGATGTTGCATGACCCGGCGAGGCATGATGCTCAACGCGGACCCTGGATCTACCTGAATGCGGTTCACTTCAGATGATCCAATATACCCTGTGAAGTACAGGGGTCGATCATGCTTCCCTTTAACCTGCATATCCTCTGCCGTGAAGGTGATGCAGGGGGCATTCTGGGAGGTGTGGAGACAATTCTCTACATCTTCCTCCTTTGGCACCTGGGTCATGAAGACCTCAGCGTTTGCCAGAGCCTCTTGTAGAGCTTCTCTGGTTGACTTTGACAGCCTAAGAAGCTCATACAAGATAATCCGTGCCGGGATGTTGGCCAATTGAGCCAGGACATCAAAGCGGTAAGGCGCCGTAGATCCTTCTGTGATGCCCTTTTGAAGGGCTCGAGAAAATCGAATCTCCTTCTATTTCTCCACTGGTTGTTTTGTGGAGGGCTTGGTTGGCTCTGCAGCTGGTTGTGGAGGGGTTGCCGTCGTTTCGCCATACTGCTTCAAGTACGGTTGTCCTGAGCGGGTTTCTGCCACTAGCTGACCGGGTTCTGCGGCCAGAACTATTGTCTCCTCTTCCGAGTCGGTTAGCGAAGGAATATCGGTATCCGTTTCTCGAGAAGAGGCACACACCACATTGCAGGATGACGCCTTTGCCTTGCCCTTGGACTTCTTATTAGTTACAGTAGTCCATTGCTGGGCGTCAACAAGGTCAGGGTGGACCCACATGATTTCCCCTTGAGGCGTAGGAACGGGTACTAGGCCCTTCTCTTGTTGCTGGTGAGGATCCGCGTTGACCACTCTTAGCTTTCCTTTCGGAACAGGGACCACCCCCGAAGGCGTTGGGGGTTGTCTTCCGAACTGGAGAACTGACGTCATGTTAGCTGTCACCTTCTTCTGCTCTGGTCGGAGTTTTAATACCTCCGCGTCAATCAGGGCCTGAAGGATGTCTTTGAAGACGTAGCAGCTTTTGGTGGGGTGTCCCAACATTCTGTGGTATAAGCAGTAATTGGGATTGTCAGTTTTACCGACTTCTCCAGGGCGCCTGGCTTCAGGGAGCTTCAGTCTATTGCTCTTGTTGAGTAGCTTAAAGAGCGAATCGACATGTTCCTCCTTGAAAGAATACTGCTTGTTGGCGCGTGGCTGGCTCGAAGAGCCACTCGCCTTGACCGGTTGAGGTTTGGCGGGAGATTTGGTCTCCGTTGCCAAATTATCCTTCCGCTTTGTCTAGAGGGATGTGTCGGGCGCACGCCTGGTTGACCTCTCTGGCCATGGCTCCCTTCTTTTGCTCTGACGCGGGCGACAATCTCCTCAGCCTGTTCACCTTGTTGGACCAGCTGCTTCCAGGTGCAGCTTTCAGCAACTCCTATTTGAGTAAGGAGTGAGGTTTGGAGATTGTGGCGGCATGTTTCCACCAGGGTGACCTGGGTCATGCCGCTCGGACATCAGAGTACCACATTCCGAAATCTTTCCACGAAAGATTTGACGGACTCTCCCTTTCGCTGTTTGGTAGCCAAAAGGGTGGGCATCGTGACTTCCGAGTCGTCTTCGAAGAAGCGCGTTAGGAATAGCTTCTCCAAATCGCCCCAGTTCTTGATGGAGCCCTCCGAGAGTTTCATAAACCATTCGAAGGCGAGCCCTTTCAGGGTGCCAATGAACAGTCGTGCCAAGATGGCATCGTTGTCTACTACATTCCCTTTTTGGGATTTAAAGTAGTAGATGTGTTGGTTGGGTAACCCTTTCCCATCGAATGCTTGAAGGGTTGGAGCCTTGAACTTGGACGGGTATGGAACCAAGTCCCATTCAGCAGGATAGGGCCGGACCACTCCAGCTTCTTGGAGGCCTTTACGGTTGGTAAGGGCCTCGAGGCGTTACTCCAATTGACTCATTCTTTTAGCATGAGCCTTTCCCTGGTCTTGGTCGCCCTTTACTTGCGACGAGGATTTAGACGAACTAGAAGTAGATCGCGGCCTCTCCTCAGAAGGTTCGGAAGATGAGCTTTCTCCCTTTTTCCCTTTGCCCTTCGTCTTTTTAGGAGGAGATTTCCTCCTGTCTTCGAGCAACTGTGCAAGCATCTGCTTGAGGGAGTCGATAGATTCCTGCTAAGAAAGAATCATATCCATTTGTGCCTTCTGGATTTGTTCTAAACGTCTAGCCGTTTCCTCAGGAGTGCCTATCATGTAGGCGGAGGCCTCCTTCTTAACGGAAGAGTTTGAAGCCCGTGATTCCGCTACGGCGGGTGAGAATCATTCACTTTAATGCCATGGGCTAAGGCATTATAATCAATCGGGGGAATGGCCCCAGTCCGGGTGCGAGTGTATTGATACACCCCTTCTGGTTCAGAGTCAGACTCATCCGAGCTGACTGCAGGTTGTTTTCCCTTGCTCCTGCTCGTCATATTCGCAGTGAGCTCCGGGTACTCAATGTCAGAAAAGGTTCTCCTTCTGTGGGAGCGCCTTCTTTTGGCTGACGGGGGAATCAGGGTCAGCTGTCTAACTAAAGACTGCTGGTGCACACCTGAACCACAACGGCACTCGGAGAGCATAGAGATGAGCCGTTGGCAGCAACATGATGAAGTGACCTGATTGGCACTTCTTTTCTTCGTCAAGTAATCCCTCAGATCCACGGGAGGGGGATCGAAGAGATTAACCTCGCAACGCCGAAGACGGGAGGCATCCATATGCTGTACAGCATAGACGCGGGCTTCAGGGACGTGGTTCTCGCGTCGTGGCTGTATAACGTGCGTCTGGCGTCTCTTTTGAGATGAGACGTGATTCTCGCGTTGCTGCTTGGTGTGTCGGGGCAGAAACGTTTGAGAGAGGATGGGCTGCTGGGCCCCACGCCTATGGGCGCGTGCCTCTCGCGCTGGACGAGACGCAGAGGCTTCACCTTGGCGTTTGGTGAATTGGTCTTCAGAGGACCTAGCTTGAGGAGTCTCGCATTTGGGCCGCCAAACGCGGACTTCACGTGCTGAACGTGGCGCGGGCAAGGCGCCGGATTGTACGTCGTGTCCAGCCTCAGTCGGACAACCAGAGGTTCCAACTTGTAGCTGACGCGCACGTCTCCTCTGTCGACGCTCAGCATTTCGGTTGCGTAGTGGAGGTGGAGAGTGACCAACGACGACCTGATGCTGGACCCCAGAGATTTTGACCACGCGGGTCTCCCGAGAGATGCTGACGCGGGTGTTCCGTGCTGCGCGGTTGATCGCAGCGGCAGTTGTGCCTGAGATCACGCGGGCCTTCTGAGAGGCGTTGGCGCGTGTATCTTGCTTGGCACAGTTGGCAGCAGCAGTGCCCGAGAGAACCTCGGATCGGGCTTCGGGGCCATTCCCTGTCGAGACCCTGCGGCAGACGCGGGTCTTTGGGCTCTTGGAGCCGGCAGAGAGAAACTCTTCGTATTTCGCCTGGTCGAACTCGACAACAAGCGATTCGATCATCTTTCCCTTACGAAGGACGTCATCTTGCGCCACGATTTGCTCATCAGTGACAAATGTAGTCCCCAGCGGAGTCGCCATCTCTTGTACGCGCCGGAAAAAGAAATAAAGGTGTTCGCTGTAAAATTTTCTTGAATCAGATGAAAAAATTACAACAAAACTGTTTTCCTTCCAGTTACAAGGGAGGGAGGATGTTGAATCTTGAATCCTCCCTTTGTTTAAAGCTGGGTTCTTCAAGTGGCGGTGGAGAGTGAATCTTGTTCTCCGTTGACCGGATGACCGTCGGGATCGTCAGGGATCTTCTCTTTGGCTGGTAGAAGGAGTAACACAGCTCTGTCTACCAAAACTCTCAAAGAGAAGGTAGGCAAAGGGGCAACTCGTACGCAGCGAGCTTGTTGAAGAGTTGAGCTCTCTCTTGCTTCTCTCTCTCTGTCTGCCTGGGTGTAGTCTGTTGTCTATCTCTGATCTCTCCTCTTTTTTCTTTTTTTCTTCTCATAGCGGCGGGGCTATTTATAGAGGCTCCAGGGGTGAACGTGTCCCCTAAAAGTGCTCCACAATGAGGGGCTAACTTCCCCGCTATGTGGGCGGTGACTGGCCCCATAACCAGGGCGGTTATAACCGAGACGCGGGCCTTGGACCCTCGCGCCCTGGTGCTGAGACGCGGGTGTTGAGCCCACGCACCTTGAGTTTGAGACGCGGGTGTTGAGCCCACGCGCCTTGATGTTGAGACGCGGGTGTTGAGCCCACGCGCCTTGAGTTTGAGACGCGGGTTTTGGACTCTCGCGCCTTGGTGCTGAGACGCGGGTGTTGAGCCCACGCGCCTTGAGTTTGAGACGCGGGTGTCGAGCCCACGCGCCTTGAGGTTGAGACGCGGGTTTTGGAGCCCACGCGCCTTGAGGTTGAGACGCGGGTTTTGGACCCTCGCGCCTTGGTGCCGAGACGCGGGTGTTGAGCCCACGCGCCTTGAGTTTGAGACGCGGGTGTCGAGCCCACGCGCCTTGAGGTTGAGACGCGGGTTTTGGAGCCCACGCGCCTTGAGGTTGAGACGCGGGTTTTGGACCCTCGCGCCTTGGTGCCGAGACGCGGGTGTTGAGCCTTCGCGTCTAGAACTTGAAACTCTGCTTTTTAATGGCTTGTCTTTTAGTGATTTTTTGACAGCCTACACCTCTCCACCTCTATTTTGGATGTTCGCTATTGGAAGCTCAAGAGACAGTTTTTTCACCATCAACTCACTCTATAGAAGCCTTACCAGTTATCGAGATGAAACCAATTGTTTTCGGTGGTTTTGGACTACACAAGCCTCTCTAAAAATCAAGATGCATATGTGGCTATCATATCATGATCGTCTCTTAACGGAAGACAATCTTGTCAAGAGAGACATCCATATCACATCATCGTGCATGTTTTGTAGGGTTAATCCGGAAACTAGCGCTCATATCTTTCTTCATTACCCCCACACTTTGAAAATTTAAGCGCCAGAACGCGCATTATGCTCTTGGCGTCATCTATTGCTTCTCTTTTGGGTGATTGGAGGATTTCCAATATCCCATGAGGCTAACGATGGATTGTTTTGTCACCGCCACCATTTAGGTAGTTTGGCATGAACGGAATTATAGGATATTTCAAGTAAAGTTTACCCCTCTTGGTGCTTGAGGGTCAGATTTCATCATTGGTGGTTCAATGGCACTCCCACTTCCCACTCCACAAATGTCGGAAGCTGCCATAGTTATTCATTCGAGATTTTTGTCAAATTTTGATATACTCTTTGTGATTTTGCAATTTTTCCTCTCCCCCTCAATCTTTTCCATTCTCTCATCTTCCTCTTGTAACGTCAAATCCTTTATTATTTTATAATATCTAGGGGCTATGGCCCCACTTTTCCATCAACAAAAAAAGAAACATGCACTCATTAGATATGTAAGTTCACCAAATATAATTATTCATCATATATCACAAAGGAATTCAAGTTTCCTCACAAATTTGTAGTTGTTTGCTACAAATGGGTAGAGAGAAAAGTGGCATCCTACTTGTGTTTCGGGTTTTATATCCTTATTTCAATCATTTCTTTCCCCAAACTTTGAAAATTTAAACTAATATGTTGTATGAACTTAAAGAAACAATGTCATATGTAAGTCTCTATTCTGCCATAAAAGTTAAAATATTATACAATTTTTTACCATGAAATAGTTATGATCAGATGCCCAATATTGGGAGCTCAGGGTTCGTGAACATTGGGTCCAAGGAATTATTACTCATGAAATTATGGTACTCTACTTTGTTTTGAATGTGAAGGACCCAACTCATTTGTATCACAAGATTCGGATTGTGAATTGTGAGCTCCTGACAACAATGCTCATAATATTTACGCTCTCAGGATGTCTTACTTCTCACAAAGTTCCTTTTACAACTGTTTCTGGGTCTTTCCATGGCCTCAACACTTGTAGAAACTCAGGGATTTAGACATTCTAACTCAAGATCAAAATATAGACTCTAGGATGCATGATTTGGAATTCATAAGATCAGATATACTAGAACTTTTATGAATTGAGATAACATAGTTCGAATAAGTTATTTACCATATGCTTTGGTCCATTCATGCAGAAAAGGCTGGACCCTCGGTGCGATATATGGGACAGCTCCATGGCCTGCTCGTGGCTTCTCTCACCATTGCCGCGGCTTCTTTTGTGCTCCCATGGAAGAACTTGTACGGTGGGCCTCTTACTCCCTGAGCCTCATCATCTTCTGTATCCGAATCGGATCCCACCATACTCTTCGGAGGAATCTGTGGAAGCTTAACAATAGAAGGCCAAGCACAAAGAGAAACATGGTGAAGATAACCATGGTATCGATCAGTTTGTCTCAAATCTTGATCACTTTAAGATATATAAGTATATAAATCCTATATATGCTGGGTCTGATTTCGTGTTCATGCCGCTAACCATTGTGCTGAGCTATTCTGGATAGCTAAATATAAACTGTGTTGGTTGAGAAGTCTCAAGCAACTGCCCTATCAACTGTTTCTAATATGGCATTTTTTTCAATGGAGTTTGGCACAAGGGATATGGGGATGATTCATGCGCCTTTGTTTAATATTATTTTTATTTTTATTTATTATTATGTTTGCCAGAAGTCAAGACATGTTGTTCTCATCTAACACACATCATAAAAATAGTGTTTATTAGGCCACCAAATCATGTAAGCAGCAAGTGTGAGTATTGACTACTAGCATTAGGTAAACCCATTCTAATTATTTAGGCTCAAGTTTACAGAATTCTCAGAATAGAGCCACGTCAGCTTGCCCACACAATGGACACTCGAAGTTCTTCATCCAACAGTTTCTTGTTTACTGAAGATTATGTTTTCAATAATTCAAAGTTCATCCAACAATTCTTGTTTGCTGGTGATTGACTTTTCAATAATTCACTTGCAAGTTTCCCTTTGGACGTTTTTAGCCTGACATGTGTCACATATTTTAGTTGTTATTGATTATTTATTTTGGATGCCATTGAGTGTTAGGTTTTGTTTTTGTTGAGAAAAAGGCAATTTATCACTAATAATATACAGTTACAAGGTAAAAGAGCATGGTGGAAAAGATGAAAGAATAGTTCTCTCTGCCCTTGAGCCTCAATTATATAATCGAGCGTAAAATTTTATTCAAACTCAGTTTAATTGAGCGTATAATTGAGCCTCAATTATATAATCAAGCGTATAATTGAGCCACCAAATGTGAAACCCAAGAGTATCATATCCACCAAGTCATAATGCGCCCTCTACAATGCTCGATGAAATGCCTAAATGAGTAATGTACTTGTATTTCATAATACCTTTTTTCATTGTGTTATGATGCTTCATTTTGGAGTATCTCTTTCTTGAATTTCCTTTTCCTGTTGGTTATAATACTTCAATTATGTGGATTAGTCTTGTTGATGGATTTCTTTTTGCCAGTTTGATAATTTGATGTTTCAGTCTTTCAGATATATTTGATTTCTCATATCTTGTAACGTAGCAGATAACTTCCATTGTTTTATAAATGTAACATGCAAATAGTCTTCCATATTTTTGAAGTATACCTAGATGGGGGGGGGGGGGGGGGGGGGGGGGGGGGGGGGGTGGGGGTGAATAGGTTTAAGGCTAATCTAATGACAAATAATGTGGAATTTAAAACAAATAGCAACACACTTAGTATAACTAAAGAGTGTAGCCGAATCCCGGTGAAGGGCTCTGGACTAACTCCTCTAAATTCCTCTAAATAAGAGTTGAGGTGGTATGTAAATCTCTCTTGGTTTAACACAAGTATGGCACACAATCAAACCCAAGCATATATATATGAAATGAACAATATGATGCAATGCACAATATAAAAGAGAAAGTTAGAGATAATGAATCAAATGCAAATACAAGGATATGTTTCGAGGTTCGAGCACCAACTCTACGTCCCCGCCTTCACACAGAAGGATTTCCACTATATCGTCAACACATGGCTTCCTACACAAAGAACCTTCACTGAGGATTTGGGTAATACAAACGGAGAGTACACAACTCCTCTCTCCAACAATACAACCTCTACACAAGAGGTAAGACACAACACAAATCACCTCTACACTTAGAGGGATGGGCACTTAGCCAAACAACTATCAACCTCACACAAGAGGGATAAGGCACAAAGCCATCACTCCAACAATCACCTCTTCGCTAAGAGGGATATCAACACAATCACCTCTCACTAGAGGGATATCACAAAGAAAGAAGGGTTTACAACATTTGGTGGTACAACAACCACAAACTAATTTCCCACAAAAATTGATCCTAATAGATAGGATAGATAGATAAGCTCAAGTGTGAGAAAATAAAGTATTTGGATCAAAGAAAACACTTGGGAAAATCTCCAAATAGATATAAAATTAAGACCAAAAACCAATTCCCAAAAGACTCTTTTCTTTGAATTTTTCAACACATTAAAACAATAAAGATAAAATTTTTAAACCCAAAACTCTTTTAAAACTTGCTATTAAAACACTTAGAAGATGAAATTTTTGCTCTTGAAATTGTTCACTAAAACAGCTCAAAGATGTGAGTATATATAGCCCAGAAATAAATCTGCCCGTTGGCAGTAGGAAAGGACAGTTTTGCCCTTCTGGTCAACTGACCAACGGTCACTTTTCTGACCGTTGTGCCTGCGGTCCACCGCCCGGTCGACCAGCCCCCACTCGAGAGTGGGGTGCTCTCGGTCGGTCGACCACGCGGTCAACCGGCCAAGTAGGCAGGCCTTTGTGTACGTCTCGTGCACATCGGTCGACTGTGACGGTCGACCGGCTCTTGGTACGGTCGACCGTCCGGTCGACCGCCAGAGCAATCTGGCCAGGGATTTAAGGATTGAAAAACTTGTCTTTTTATTACCAATTAAATCCCATAAAATCACATAAATTTCACAAAAATAAGTTCTTTTATTATCTTAGAAATACAAATATGTGTGACTAAAATTCAACACATATTACAAACTATTTGAACCATATTTGTGATATCATCAATAAAGGGGTGAAAATAAATCAAACAATAAAGATATATATGCGATATTCATTCATGAAGAGAGAGACATGAAGTTAGCTCCCCTGCATACATACATTACATGAAGAAGGGATGACAAAGCCCTAATCACATAAAGCATAATATACAATGCATAAGTGGAGATGTGAAGCTTCCCCTACACACGTGTATCACATAAAGAAGAGATGTCAAGCTCCTCAATACAAGATACACTCAACATGAATCTATATATAGAAGAAATGTTAAGCTCCCCTTGCATATAGGCAATACATATTAAAATATTTTTAACATAAATTTTGATAATTATTCAAAGTAATAAAACAAATTTGAGATACCATTTGTAAATAAATAAAATTTTAAGATATCACAAGATTTTTGATATCATCTGAAATAGGAAATTTTTTGATACCAATGAAATTGAAACATGTGTAAATTTTGATACCAATGAAAGTAAAGTATCTTATATTTTGATACTAATTGAAAAAAATAAACCAATCTTTTTGGTTAAACACTAAAATCATTTTGCAATAGAGATACCAATAGAGGATAATATCAATTTAATATTCTTAATACCAATATTGAAAATGAAATATATATCAAATGAAAATATTTTCCATTAGGAGCGTAGGAAACTAATTGAAAACTAAGATATCAATTTATAAATATCATCTTCAACATAAAGAGTGGAGTAAGATACCATTGTAAACAAAACCGATTGAAAGGTAAAAATGAAATTTCTCCCCCCTTTATGAAATACTAATGAAAAATGATGCATAAGCTCGTATAAGATACCAATTGAAAAATAATTGTCATTAAGGACTAAATCAAGCTTAGCATAACAAAATTTGTACTCTAAGATAGTAAACACAATCAAATCACATATATATGTATGAAAGAGTAAATACAATAGAAATTGATACTATTTGAAGTTGAAACATACATATATAGAAACAAATATGAGTATACAAAATAGATATCAGTGGTGATACCAATTGAAAACACAATGAGGATAAAGTGTATAACTCATAGAGACCACCCTATCATGCACATGTTAAAAAAAAAAATTCAATTAGGCTTACAAGACATGGTCGTCCATCCGTCCTCCCTTCGATGGAAGGGTTTTTAAAATTAAGTTTGAAAATAATTTTAGCAAGTTTGAAAACTCTTCCAAAATGAAGAAATACGCAACCAGTTTTATGATAATCTTGAAAACTAGTACGAAATAAAATAAGAATAATTTTCATGAAAATATGAAAATCACATAATCAATACTCAAAGTCTATATAGCACATATAATACTCATGAAAACAATGTCATGAGAAAACAATAATAATGTGAGTGTAAGAATTATGTAATCACAAAATTATGAGAATATGCAATTAAACTCAATGTGAAATTCCTTTATAACCATAAAAAACATGAAAGTTTAATTTTCATTAAAATATATACTCCACTCCAAGGCATATGTATGTTTTGTCTAAATCTAAAGGTAATACATGCATATCCCTAAACACAAATGAGTCCAAAAGAAAATTTGCATGAAAACACAAAATGACTCAAGGGTATGCATGTATATCTAATAGTTTTAACAATTTAACATATACATGAAGTTAAACATATGAAAACATAGGAATACAAGTTTGAAATGCATTAATCATCAAACTAGGCTATACTAGTACATCTAATGAGTACAAATGAGTAATCAAGTACAAACATATAATAATCTATTTGTGGCTCACTAGTTGTACAAGTATATACACAAGTATTAATGAAAGGTACATCTAAACAAGTAATCAAAACATGAAGCATAAAACAAAATATAAACCAATATGATCATTAGGCTAAATGCACATGTTTTAGAGCTATGATATACACAATAGTTAAACTAAAGTAAGAACACAATAATAATAATCTATATAAACATGAGTGTATCTCAATTACTATATATGTATGTCATAAGTCTAATATCATGATGGCATTTAACGTAGTAATCAAAACATGCTAAAAATCAACAACATAAAAGCATGTAAACTAAATGAGAGTAAGAGATAGTTACCAAAACTAAGAGGACACATCTCTATGTCTCCAAACTATAGTGGTTCTCCCACCAAACTCCCCTTGAAAGTAATGCATCTAAAAAGTGTCACCATATAACTCGAAACGCATTCACCTCAAGGCACCAATACCCTCATGTCGAGTGACAGCCCACATCTACATCAAATAAAATAGGAGTGACTTTTGGTACCCATACTTTATTGGGTCCATGGGGGTTAGCTCCCTTCCTAACCCAAAAAAATTTATTTACAAAATTTACATCATTAATTCTATCAAAACAAAATTTTGTAAGGTGGCCCTTTCGTCCACAATGTGTACAAGTGTACACATGAGCATACATTGTGTTATGTGTATGAACGTGAGGAGCATGTGTATGCCGTGATTTGTGTGCATGCATAGGAGGAACTTGTTTCTTGCGAAAGATGGATTCAAACGTGTGTGGTTCATGGCACATTGGCTCAAAGTGGAGCACTAACAATCAACACTTTTCTTCAAGACACAAATATCATTTTCAATCATGAAAAAAGAGGTGAAGCATGCAATAGGCATGCTAGATGATAACGTGAGTATCAAAATCATTTTTCAAAGAAATATTTTCATTAGAAATTAAATCTAATTCCTTTGAAATAGAAATAATTTTGGTTTTCAAAGAATCATTTCTTTTAAAACAAAAACAAGTTTTGAAGATAGAACTTCATTTTTCTTCAAAACTTCATCACAACCATTTTTACTTTTTAAGATTTTGTTTTCATTTAGGGCAAGATCAAGTTGGGATTTCAACGAGTCCCTTTCATTGAAAATTTCAACTTTTTTTTGCAAAGCCAAATCAAGTTTTGAAAACAAATCCTTATTTTCTTCTTTTAATGCAAAATTTTTTCGTTTTCAAGAGTTGGTATTTTTCTAATAATTTTTCACAACAATAGATAGTTTTTCATTTAATGCATCGGCATCAATATGATCATCGCCGGAAGAACTAGCACTATCATCTAGTTGAGTTTCCGAATGTATCTCAAGGGAGTCATTCCCTTGGACCATGTACAATGTTATTCGGATTCTCCTCCACTAGATTCCTTCTCCACAATATTTGGCGTTTGAAGCTCGGAGGAGGTCAAAGTGTTCCTCACAGCAAAAGCAGAATCACAATGAGAAATCATACATATTTTGTTTAGAGTGCTCCTAAGTGCCGTTAGGACTTGTGCATTGGCCTCTATATGCTTGCATTATCATGATAAGATTTCTTGATAACGGTAAGGAAACATGCAAACTTAGGGTTTTTAGGTACATACTCATCCTATGCTTTCACATATCATGTTAAACATCAAACATGGGAGGTGCAAGATAATCTATGAGTGTGTGTAAACAAATAAGTGTGCAAATGTAAATACTAGATTAGCAAACTAAGATCTCACTCCTAGGTGGTTAAACCTAATATCAGGAACGTAGGCTCTGATACTAATTGAAAGCACACATAGAGGGGAGGTGAATAGGTGTAAGTCTAATCTAATGACAAATAATGTGGAATTTAAAACAAATAGCAACACAGTTAGTGTAACTAAAGAGTGTAGACAAATTCTCGGTGAAGGGCTCTGTACTAACTCCTCTAAATTTCTCTAAATAAGAGTTGAGGTGCTATGTAATGCTCTCTGGTTTAACACAAGTATGGCACATAATCAACCCAAGCATATATATATGAAATGAACAATATTGTGTAATACACAATATAAGAGAGAGAGAGAGAGTTAGAGATAGTGGATCAAATGCAAACATAAGGATATGTTTCGAGGTTCGAGCACCCAGCTCTATGTCCCCGACATCACACAGAAGGATTTCACTATATCGTTCACACAGGACTTCCCACACAGGGAAACTCCACTGAGAATTTGCGTAATACAAACAGGGAGTACACAACTCCTCTCTCCAATAATACAACGTCTACACAAGAGGCAAGGTACAACACAAATCACCTTTACACTTAGAGGGATGGGCACTTAGCCAAACAATTATCAACCTCACACAAGAGGGATAAGGCACAAAGCCACCACACTCCAACAATCACCTCTTCACTAAGAGGGATATAAATACAATCACCTCTCACTAGAGGGATATCACAAAGAAAGGAGGGTTTACAACACTTGGTGATATCAACAACCACAAACTAATTTTCCCATAAAAATAGATCCTAATAGATAGGATGGATAGATAAGTTCAAGTGTGAGAAAATAAAGTGTTTAGATCAAAGAAAAATACTTGAAAAAATCTCAAATGGATATAGAAATCAAGACCAAAAACCAATTCCCAAAAGACTCTCTTTTCTTTGAATTTTCCAACACTTTAAAACAAATAAAGATAAAATCTTTAAACCCAAACTCTTTTAAAATTTACTGTTAAAACACTTAAGAAGATGAGAATTTTTGTTCTTGAAATTGTTCACTAAAACAGCTCAAAGAGGTGGTATATATAGCCCACAAATAAATCTGCCCGTTGGCTGTAGGAAAGGGCAGTTTTGCCCTTCCGGTCGATTGGTCGGTCGACCAGCCAACGGTCACTTTTCTGACCGTTGTGCCTACGGTCGACCGCCAGGTCGACCGTGCCTAGCCAATGGTCGACCGGTCCCCACCCGAGAGTGTGGTGCTCTCAGTCGGTCGCGCCGCGCGGTCGACCGGCCAAGTGGGCAGGCCTTTGTGCACGTCTCGTGCACATCGGTCGACCGGCTCTTGGTGCGGTCGACCGTCCGGTCGACCGCCAGAGCAATCTGGCCAGGGATTTAAGGATTGAAAAACTTGTTTTTTTATTACCAATTAAATCCCATAAAATCACATAAATTTCACAAAAATAAGCTCTTTTATTATCTTAGAAATACAAATATGTGTGACTAAAATTCAACACATATTACAAACCATTTGAACCATTTTTGTGATATGAAAATTTGCCTTTGAACCAAAACCGTATTTTCCAAACTTTGAATTTTTGAAAGGGAAAACAGTTTTCTCCAAAACACATGTAAATACAAAATATGATATTGAAACAACTTTGAAGCATATAGTATATGGATAGATTCCTATATACATATAAAGATTTATATCTATGTTTTTGACATGAAATCCAATATCGGTTAAATCGAAAACCAAGACCAATAAACTTAAAACATGTGTGTGTATTATGAACTTGAGCATATCAACACTATCTAATCTTTACACAAGATCTAAACACTAAACTAAAACTAAACAAACCGAGATATTCTTGTAGAACTCTTTCCCCAAGTCGACTCGATCCAAAACGTGATCCAAAACGAGCTTGACTCCAACTGAGTACTAGATGTGATCTTGACGTTCGAGCTCTTGAATCAACATGTGAAAGCTCCAAAACATGACTTTAAATCCTTTGTTGAAGCTAAACACCTACTAAGATCTTCATCACATATCTGAGACTAATTAAATAAAAGATCATTAGTACTACAACTACATGAGTTAATCATCATCAAAACTAGAGTGATGCGCTTTTGGGCCAACAATTTTTGCATAATGGCATGCACAAGGACACATAATTCTTCTTTGAATTTAGCCCTCCAGCAAGGCCTGGCAAACAAAATTGAACTCTGTCATGGTAATCGTGTTTTCAAATAAATTAAAATCGTACAAACACTTTTGAAGCTTCAACAATTTGTAACAATTCCATGATGTTAAATGCACTGTCATTCACTCTTCAACCAAAACCATCCAAACTTACAGCTTATTGAGAATGACTTGAAGTCCATATGGGGTATGGGTTGTAATAAGCCTGATGGGGGCATGGGCATAGGAAGGTGAAATAGTGAATGATGCTGTAATATCATAGACAGTGCATCCTTTGCCTCCATCATTGCAAGGCTTTGGCCTTTGGGCCACACAGATCCAAGGGCCTGCCCCAAATGGCAGGAAAGACATGGTGTTGTTTGTTGCTCCTGCTACCCCCTCAGAGAACCTCTCTGGCTTGAAGAGGTGAACATCCTCTCCCCATAGTTGGGGATCATGTTGAGCAATTAATGGTGAAATAGCCAGCTCTAAGCCTGCTGGAAGAACCAGTTTTCCAAACCTCACCTCCCTCTAGTGATCAAGACCGCAGGTGAGTACAATCTTAAGGATTAATTGAGGATCATAGTCATCTGCAATTACCAAATATGTTTTTATAGTTATCTTGTAAGCTTAAAAGTTTACAAATTACAAGGAAAAACCAGTTATATTTTTAGAAGGGGAAAAACACCAGTTATGCCCATTTTGAAGTATAGAATATGTTTTCACTTTGTCAATTTTTGTTTGTGGTTAGGTGAATAATTCTAGCAAATCTACTGTCCAAAGCAATAATGGTGAATAGGAGAAGTAGCTAGCGCATTTTAGGCTTCATGGCTATATAAGTGAGAATAATAAAAATGAGTAATGGTAATGTACAGTAAACACACTCACAATGTCACGCCCCGCAACCATAATACTAATAAAAAAGGGGTACGTGACGAGAGCCGGCGACGTATTTTCAAACAAATGCATTAAGCCTCAGTACATTAATTCAAATAACAATGTTATCAATTATTCTAACTAGAAAAAATCAAATACATAATGTCACTAAAGGTTTCACTTATTATAACATAATAAAATAGAGAAAAGAGCCATAAAGTCTCTCACATAATGAGAATAAAAAAATCTGTCTACTGGAGATCAGCAATGTGCTCGAAGTACTCCTGGTCCTGTGGAGTTACGGGATCAGAACGTGAGCAAACAAACTCAGGGTCTTCAATAGCGATCTTAGCGGGTGATAAAAAGAGGGATGGAAGAAACATGTAAAATATAACAACATATGCATAAAAAGGTATAGTTAACATACTAATATCTAGCATATAAGAATCAAAATAAAGCACAGTGCAATACACTATACAACCATTTAATAATATCTATCATTGTCAAGATGTCTGTGTATGTCTATTCTTATTGTCTTGTAATTTGAAACCGATAGTTGGAGACGAGAATCTGTGTTTTAGGTGGGTTCCGTGCATACCTAAAATCACGACCCAAATGCCTGGCGCTGAACCAAGCCCTACCTCTAGGTAGTCAGTAACAGTAAACAATACACACAATATCACTGTAGAGCAGTAGAGTAGTATAACAATAACAGACGGTTGTCATCTTCCGAACCCTACAATGGAACCGTATTTTGGCTGTGCAACCTGTATCCTAGGTCCACCTTAAATACCGATACCGTCTCCTCTATCATTTTTCTCATCTGTGTATGTTATCTAATAATTATGTCACATGAATCACTGGACATGAACAATAACAGTCGTGATGACAGTGTAACAGTAGAACAGTATACATTTTCCAGTGACTTTGATAATATAATCCATCTCAGTGTCATTATGATCCATACAATAGTAATTGTGATTTCAGATAATTAATAGTCCTTTTTGTAATATACTAACATCTCACCATCTTACAATTTTAAACAATTTTCTAAATACTAGAAATTCAACAATCAATTCAATAATTTATCATTTAATAATAGAAATAAACCGATATTTCATAATAAAAAATAATACTTATAAAGTGAGTAAAAGAACACTCATCTGGGCTTGTCATGCGTCCAATTATCAATTTGAAGAAATCTACATTAAATGCATTCGAATTAGAATTTATTGAATTTTATAAAAGATATCCTATTTGATGTTATTCAGTGTTTTAAATTAAAATACGAACGGTTCAGATCTTAAAATAAGGTTGTATGATGATGAATTGAGTTTATAGATTATTTAGATTTTATTTACTGATTTTGTGGGATTTAAATGGTTAAAAACATGAAAATTTCTTAACGGGTCTGAATGTTGAAATAGCGGATTTCAACTTAGAATAAAATGGTTCAGTCCTATATGATATGTAATTAATCCCAAAATTTTTTAGTAGATTCTAGGGTTATCTAAATATTTATTCCTATATTTATTTATTTTTTTCAAAATTTTATCTAGTCAATTTAATTGTTTTTCTACAAGTTAGCAGGTCTGTTTTGTATTTGGGTCGGGTTCAAATAGAATAGAACCTAAAATCAGTGAGCTGAATTGTAATTTGGGCTTTCTGAAACTGGGCTTCAAAAATTTATATTCTTTTTTTTTTTTTTTCTGTTTTAGGCCTGGCTCAATTAGCCAAGCCCATAGGCTCTGCTCTCAGCCTGGCCAAGAGCAAGTCTCTCAGTTTTTCTTTCTTTGCCTGGCCTAGTGGCGGCCCAGGCCACTGGGCCTGGCTCTGCACTGGGTGCGGGTTTGCACCGGGTGCGTGCACAGACCCGCTGAACAGATCCGCTGGGTCTGTGCAGCGAGCTGCTATTGGCCTTGGCCGAGAGCAGTCTCATATTTTTTTCTTTTTAAACTTCAAAATTTCTTATTAAAAAGATTTTTATAATTTAATTATTATTGATATATTATCTTATATATTATATTTAGATTAATGGGTAAGGTTCTTGATGATATTGTCCTAATCGATGAGACGAGAGCTGTGATAAATGCCAAATTGGGGTTATAGAGGCAAACTCTAGAATCTCGAGGTTTTAGATTAAGTAGGGTCAAAACAGAGTATATGGTGTGTAAATTCAGTAAACAGAAAATTCGAGATTATAGTATTGTGAGACTAGATGGATAAGAAATACCGATGAACAGTCATTTTAAGTACTTGGGTTTCTATTATCCAAAAGGATGGGGAGATCGATAGTAATGTCGACCATAGGATCCAAGTCGGCTGGTTAAAATGGAGGAACGCAATATGAGTTTTATGTGATCATAACATTCCGTTATAGCTGAAGGAAAAGTTTTATCAAACTGCTATTAGGCCAGCTTTGTTATATGGCACAGAATGTTGGGCTATAAAGTGATATCATAGCTAGAAGATGAGTGTAGCAGAGATGCACATGCTTTGTTGGATGTGTGGTAACACGCGGAGAGATAAGGTTGAAAATGAGGATATTCGTACTAAGATAAGTGTAGCCTCTATAGAAGAGAAGATGAGAGAAAACTGTCTACGATGGTTTGGTCATGTGCGATGTAGACCTACAAATGTGCCAGTCCAGCGAGTAGAGTATATCAATTTAGGGTAAGTTAAAAGAGCGCAGGGAAGACCGAAGAAAACATGGATGTAGGTAATACGATAAGATATAGAGGCTAAAAGTCTTAGTGAAGGTATATTGCTCGATAGGAATGATGGAGAAAGCCGATCCATGTGCCCGATCCGACGTAATTCTCTTTTGGTTTATGTAGCCTACCCCAAATACTTGGGACAAATGGCTTAGTTGTTGTTTGTTATGGGTAAGGTTCTTGATGAGAAATAGGTTTATGGAAGGAAAAATCTAAGCATGATATTTCAATTTAATTAAAATTTTAATTCTTACAATTTATTTTTTATTTATATTTTTTGATGAGATTAAAGTTTCATGAAGGATTTTAAACATGATATATCATTAAATTCTAGCTCATACAAATTAATTTAGATCTTAGGGGAGATTTAAGTTTCATAAAGAAAAAAGAATTTAAAAATGAAACTTCATTAAATTTTAGTTCATACAAATTAATTTAGATCTTAGAGGAGATTTAAGTTTCATAAAGAAAAAATTTTAAACATGATATTTCATAAATTCTAGTTCATACAATTTAATTTTATTAGATCTTTAGATAAGATTCTTGATGGAAAATTCATGGAAAGAGGAATCTAATCATGATACTTCAATAAATTTTTAATTCATAAAAAATTTTGATTTACTGGATGATTCCTTAGCCTGCTCCTCAATCTCCACGTCTGGACACGTTCCTCCGTCACGATCGATTCCAAGGAGAGAGGTGAAGGGAGGATGAAGAAATTTGGATCTGAGTTTCTTTCTTTCTGTCGTTTTTTTTTTAAGAAGCAGGAGGAGAGGGGTTATGTAATATAATGTGATAAGATTTAGGTTAGGATTTTAGCACGTAGGTTTCAATAGAAGAAATTAGGTTGTTAGATAAACATTAATAAGAATACATGAGATCTTTCAGTCGGAATTTGAAATTTAAATTTGACTTAGGTTTATTTAAATAAACTAGATCACCTACAAAATCACACGGCAATGTGTGTCATTATGACACAGAGAATTAGGATTTGATAAAAAGAACATAAGTTCGAAACTTAGTATAAATAAGTTAAGCACACAAATTCATTTTTTTTATTATTAAAACTATATATATATTTTAAAGTTTCTTTCTTTATTTTATTTTATTTTAAGTATTGCATAACAAGAGTATTACACACAACGAACCCAGACTCAACCCAGCGAATGAGCCTCTTCAGAATCTGGTAAACACACTTGCAATTTTTTTTCTCTAGGAGTTCAGCTTACAAATTTGTGAGGAATTGAAATCATTTGAGTTATCTTGAAAGACTTGAATCAACTCCTGAAATATTTAATTTTTGATCCATAGGCATCATGCGAACAGACGCCAACGATGCATGAAATCCATGCATTGATAGGGATTCTACCAAATCCTTCAAACAAAATTGTAGTACCAGGAGGAGTTTGGTATAATGGTAAAAGGTATGTGAGGGTAATGAGGATATCCTGGATTCGAATCCTACAATGCATGCCCTGTGGGTAGTTCTCGGTTAAATAAGCGTTAATTGCATGTAACATCCTTCATATATACTCTCAAGTATTGATAACCTCTAAGTGTTTATTTAGCACCCAACAACCTTAGGCTTTATTACCTTTGACAAATATCTTAGCTAGACATATTTAGTCTGAAAAAAACTCTGTTCATGTCCTTTCTACGCTATTCTACTGATCCAATTGAAATATATTACCAGAACCCATAGTGGTCTCTCTTCCCTTATATTATTTCGAATGCTCCTTAAGACTATGATGTAATCTATAATTATCATGCTAATTTTATCTGTGCTTGAATGCTTCTATTTGTACAATAACAACCATCAACAGAGTTTTAAAGAACTAATTGTATTTGCTTACCGTTTTTAACCTAGCAATGTTTGTGTCATCAGAAGTTGGGGCCCTTCTACCAAACAATTCAGTTGCCTCCTTCCTTGCCTCTTGCCAGTCTGTGTTGATGGCTAGAAGGAGAGCAGTCTATGATAGCAGGCCGGTTGTAGTTTCGTGTCCAGCTAAATAGAATGTCTTGCACTCATCAATAATATCTTCCAGAGTGATCTTTTCCTCCCCATCATCTCATGGTGTGCTTTGACAAGTAAACCAAATAAATTACTTCCGTAACCATCAAAGTTTCCCATTTGATTACTTTCCTCTCTCTTCTTAATAGGTCTTGTGATGATCTCTCGTATTTCCTGCTCAACTATGTCTACTTCATTGACATCACTATTCACATTAACTTTCTTCAAAATGAACATGCATTGGAAAGTCAGAATGGTTATGAGAGCAATAGAAAAAGTAAAACGTAAATAACAAAGATATAACAAGCAAATCCACCTGAGAAATTTGAAGTGTACGATATCGGCATTTCGAGCAAACACTTATAGTTAGCTTGCCTAACTTTGTAAAGATATCTTTCCTTGCATATAGCTGCTACTGAAGGCTGTCTTTGAAATCATATCAGATGCCAAGACAAAAAACTCTTGGAACAAATCCACCTCCTTGCTTTCATACTCCTCCCATTTCCTTATAATGTCTTCCACACTGGTCACAATAGCTGGAATCATGACCTGAGAAAAGGTGTTTTTTTCTTACTGTCATATTGAAACCACAATATCTTCAGTTGTTATGTGGGCATATAGATGAAAATTAGTTCTGTTTTACAAAGTTGTACCAGGTAAATTGGAAGAGTAGTCCTACATAATTAGTGTAATTAGATGACACATACTCCATTTTCACTGGTACAGTTAGTTCATCATACTATTAGTTGAAGGGCTTGGCAAGGGAATTTGATTTCCACATAAACTAGCTAGCTATACTCTTGTGCTGAGTTAACATCACATGCCCCTTAGACTCTATACTACAAGAGCAAATAAAAAAGAAATGCAAAATTGTATACCACTTCTTTGCATATACGGCATAACCGAGTAGCCTGTTTCTAACTTTATTATCAGGTTAAAAACAGTTATGAAGGAAATCGGAAAAAGCAAAACAACCATAATATGGAGGAAATCAAAGGAAAGAGGATTTAGTAATGAGGAGAATGTGAAAGAAGGCATTGAAATATATTGTAAAATCTTTTTTGCATTTAATATTTTAATATTAATATAGGATAGACAGTTTCTTGATTAGCCAGAAGAAATAATGTTTAAAACACAAGACCTTGTTTAGTCTAAACTTAAAGGAACTCACTAATCACTATACAATTTTCTAGTGACCCATATTGGTTCCGAGAAAACATCCTATTATGATTTAGCTCCATATCCCCATCGTATTTAATGGTATCAACTGTTGTAGTAGTGGGCTTCTAATGCAAGAGATGGCAAGTATAGAGAGAAAGACAGATAGCAAATATAAGCTAATAGAAACAGAGGAGAACAACACACCAGTGTTTAACGTGGTTCGGTCAATGTGACCTACATCAACGGAGAAGACAGTAAGAGGAATCCACTAATCAAAGGAGAGAATATAAGAGATTACAACTCAAATCTCACTCGCCCAAGCCCAATGAAACCCAACTCACTAGAGCTTAACAAAAAGAAGATAAATGGCAAGAGAAAGGAGAGACAATACAATATTTGGAAACTTTCTCTTCTCACTTCCTTGCTTCTTAAAATCTCATGCAATGTGGTGCCTATTTATAGGCAAAACTTTCAAACCCCTTCATCACTTCACCCACATCAAATTCATAGGGTGGCTATGATCTTCATAGGGTGGTTATTGATGACTTTTAGGGTGGATAGAGATTTCATAGGGTGGCTAAGATTATGATTTGGTTTATTCATTAAAGACATATCAACAAATTTCCACCTTGTCTTGAATAAATAACAAATCTCTCCACCTTAATTTGAACTGTATCAAGCGCCTCTTGAATTCTTGCTGTCTTCTCTAACCTCGACGGGCTCAACCTTCACCACTTTGAACACCAAGCAAATCGAGACAGTACTCAAACTTGTGCGAAGGTACGGGCTTTGTTATCATATCTGCTGGATTATCTGCAGTACCATTTTCTTAACTTTGATGACTTCAATTTGTCGAATAAAGTGATACCTAACATCAATGGTTTGGTTCTCTCATGATACATCTGGTGCTTTGTCAGATGTATAGCACTCTGGCTGTCACAAAACACCGTAGTTACTCCTTAGTGTAAGCCGAGATCTTCAACCAAGCTCTTAACCAAATAGCTTCTTTTACTGCCTCTGTAACTGCTATATACTCTGCCTCTGTAGTAGACAAAGCAACTGTCAACTGTAAAGTCGCCTTCCAACTGATGGCACTACCTGAAAGAGTGAAAGCATAACCTGTCAGAGATCTTCTTCTATCCAAATCGTTCGCAAAATCTTAATCCGAATATCCTGCAATTTTGCAATCAGATTTAGTTTCCCTATCAAAACACAGACCAATATTAGTAGATCCTTTTAAATATCGCAAAAATCCATTTCACTGCCTGCCAATGGCCTTTCCTGGCCTGTCCATATATCGACTTACGACACTGACTGCATGTGAAATGTCCCGGTCGAGTGTTACACCATAGCATACATAATGCTTCCAACTGCACTGGCATAGGGAACATGAGACATGTACATGTCTTCTTTATCAGTTTGAGGAGACAAATCTGCTGAAAGTCGAAAATGAGCAGCAAGTGGAGTTTTCACATGTTTGACATCAAGCATGCCAAATCTCTCCAACGCCTTCTCGATGTATTTTTCTGAGATAGGAACAATTTTCCTTCTTTCCTGTTCCTATGAATTTCCATTCCCAAAAATCTTCTTCGCTGCTCCCAAATCTTTCATCAAACTCTTGTTTGAGTTGAGCTTTCAACTTATCAACTTCAGACATGTCTTTAGCTGCAATCAACATGTCATCAACATATAAAAGCAAATATACAAAGAATCGTCATTAAGTTTTCGATGATAAACACAACTATCATATTTACTCCTAGAGTAGCCATGCTCAATCATGAAAGTATCAAACCTCAAATACTATTGCCTAGGTGACTGCTTCAAACCATAAAGAGATTTCTTTAACCTGCATACATGGTCTTCTTTGCCTTCAATAACAAATCCTTCTGGTTGATGCAAAAGATTTGCTCTTCAAGCTCGCCATGAAGAAAGGTAGTTTTCACATCAAGTTGCTCGAGCTCTAGATCGAACCCAAGCAACCATGGCTAGCAACACACGAATAGAGGTGTTCTTCACAACTGGAGAGAATACTTCATTGAAGTCGACACCCTCTATTTGACTGTAGCCTTTGGCTACCAAGCGTGCTTTGTATCTTATAGACTCAGCACCTGAAATTCCTTTTCTTCTTAAGACCCATTTACAGCCAATATTTTTTGTCCCTTGGATGGCTTCACTAACTCTCATGTTTGGTTCTTGTGAAGAGATTTATCTCTTCAGTCATAACAACTGTCCATTCTACAGCTTCATCAGAACTGATAGTCTCATTGTAGGTGGAAGGCTCTGGAATCTCAATAAATTCTGTCACACTTGGAGCATAAGCGACATATCTGCATAAGCGTATCGCTTAGATGGACGGATCTGCTTTCTTACTCTCCCAATGGTAATACTGTAATGTTGCTCTTGCAGTGTATCATTACCCGTATAACCCCCTGATATCTGATGTACGTATCACAGTATCGGTACGCGATACGACGTATAAAAATTGATTTGACCTCCGTGGTAGTCCGATTGAGCTGATTTCAGTTTAAAAATTATTTCTAATATTTTAGATTTTTCAGGATTTTCTGAAATTTTTTTGGATTACTTTGGAAAAGCTCCGTAGTCGGTGTCGACCGATACCGCTAATCAGCTTTCTGCTTTTTAGTTCACGAACGGAGTAGAATTTTGAGAATCCGCTTTCACCACGTGTCTTAGAATCGTC